>CM053038.1:98131504-98174891 GCA_028564925.1 Lithobates sylvaticus
CACCTTTAGTAGGTTGGGGCCAGTTTAAGTATCTGCCATCCACCTTCAGCTGCTCTGTGAACTGGGCACACAGTCCTACTTACACTGGCTTCATATTGTCCTGCTCTTTTCTACTGCCGACATGCATCATGGTCTTTTGTTACATCTGCATTGTAAAAGTTGCAAGAGATCATTCCAGACGTATACACAACATTGAGTGCCAGCTCCAGAAAAACGTCAAAGCCAATACAGCCTTTCTGGACAAAATATCTCTTCAAAATGCTGAAAAGATTATAGCAGACCCCGACACAGATGGCTCTCAAAAGAGCACTGATGCATCCCGTATACCAGTTTCTGGGTGTTTGCCAAGCAAGAAGCAAGATATATTTGCAATGTACAACACACCTGGAAAAGAACACAATGGCACCTTCCGCCTGTTTTTAGTTATTTTAGTTTTCTTTTGCTGCTGGGTTCCATACATCATTGTCTGCATTCTACAATCCATCTCACAGAAGAGTTGGCAAAAGGGTCTCCCAGCACTGGTGGAAACCATCTCTGCCTGGTTAGCTTTACTGAACTCAGCCATCAACCCCCTTCTTTATGCTCTCTTGAGCAAAAGGTTCCGAAGAGCTCTTTCTGGTATAAAACAAAGAACATTTTTCAAAATTAACTATTTCTTACAAAATTTGCTTGCAGTAGTAAATTATGGAAAAAAGTCTTCAAATGTACAGCCCATCCAACTGCCAAGACCTCAGATGCATGTGAATCATTGGGACAATCGAATACATGTGCATAGTATCTCCATGTTTAGTATTGCATCATTTGCAGAGACTGGTCTGGAAGAAGAGGGCAGCATTCCTATTAAATTTAATAGGGTGGGATCATCTGCCGTTTGGAGATCACGAGTCAATGCGAGTTGTTCTGATTTACACCATGAAAGTCTTCTGTTCAAACCAGAGCCTCTGCTGAAACAATATTTGGACATTCCTTGCTTACCGTTTGAGCCACTTAGTTCTTGTCCAATAAAAGAAGAAAACAATATTGACTCTCCAGTATTTGTATTTGGCAATATTACCATAAAAATCAAAGAAAGTAACTACGTTTGTGAGGCAAAGTGCTAAAATTGTGTGTACAACAGTATTATTGTGACTATGTGTAGGAAAAAAAACGTATTTAAACATGATAGGACTTCTCATCCTCAAGACACAAAGAATAATTGACAAAAGATACAGATTTTGGTGCAGTTAATTTTGGGTAAATGTATTAATTTGCTACATTCTACAAGCTTCTGCAATATAATTATCTAGAACACACGGGAAAATCAGATTTACACCAATTGTAGTTCAAGGATTATTTAATAAATGGTTCAAATGACAAAAGGGATTTATGGAGAGTGGTATCATAATGGCAACCAGGGCTGAAATCACGGGGGCCCCACACAGCCTACCTGACAGGCTCCCCACCCAGTCAAAAGGGACTGAGGACCTAGATTTATTAGTCCCTTTCTCTGCAGACTCAGCAGCACAGATGAATGAATTAGGAAATGCTCTTAGCCTTCCTGGTCATTCACAAACTGAAGCACAGTTTACTGTGCTTCAGTGATAAATGGACACAGGAGTGATTGGTACAGATCACTCACTGTGTTCATTCAGGAAAGGAAGGGGCTAGTAAATTACATATTTACCGGCCCCTTCCCCCATTCCTTATCCTGAAACACTCCCCTGTTAAAGCTGCCAGTGGGAGAGGAGGGAAGTTGGAAGCACTTCAGGGGGAAAGGGGCACACATGGTGGCCCGGACAGTAGATGGAAGAGGCGCATGTGCTAGGCCCAATCCCCCTGCAGAGCAGCAGAGGGAGAAAGAGGAGGAGAAACTGGTAGCACTGCATGGGGAGACATAAGAGGATTGGTATCTGCATAAGGACAGTACTGCTGGCCCTCCTGCTCAGCAGGTGCCTGGGCCCCCCTTTTGAACTGATGGTGCCAGGGCCCAGTACAGGAGGGCTGGTTGTACTGCCTTATCAGCGGCCCTGATGGCAACCACTCAGATTTCTGCATACATTTTTCACTTGGACATACCTGTGTGTGGATTTTTCTTTTAATAAAAACTCTGCTTATTTGCATACAGTACCTATCATATAGATCATATAGATCTAAATACCCGATACCTTATCAGTTTAATTCTAACTCTCAGGCCTCGTTCACACCATATGTGTAGAAAACCTGATGGAAACTGATGAGCCGATTTCACTTGCAGAGAAATTAGTTTACATCAGTTTTCATGCATGCTTCAATGAGTTTATACACGTTCGGTTGCAGATTCCTGCACAGAAAAAAATCTGCACGTGATACTAGTGTTGTGGTGAACAGGGCACATAGAGAACAATTGTTTTTGTTGTGCCCTTGCAGAACGTGTGCAGAAAAACTAACATCTCTGCACCATGATGTGAACGAGTCCTTAGTTCTACCCATTTGTTCTCCTGGACCACAGTGTCACTTAAAGTGTAACTAAACAAAACATTTTCAAAAAACAGTTACATTCTTAGCAGGTGCCAGGAATGTAACTGTAACATTGAATGTTCTCTCAACCAAACTGTGAAACCATCCAATGGCTGGTGTCATAACTGATCACATGTGCAGCATTATGGCAGTTGAAGATCAAAGTGTTTAGTTCTGCTTTAAGGGTGGCTGAGATGAATAAGACACATTTAAATGGACTTGATTAGATCTTTAACATAATACCCAAATATTCCCCTTTCAAGTGGGACTTTAATAGCTCAAAAATGGTACTTAGCTTAAAGTGGATGTAAACCCCCCCAATTTATTTATTTTTAAATTAAGGCTTGCACCTTGTACAGTATAGGGTTTTATGTCATCTGTGCCCAGTGTTGCCACGAAGAGTTAATCCAGCTCTTAGGCCCCTTTCACACCGGGGCGTTTTTCATGCGGTGCAGCGCTAAAAATAGCGCCTGTTCACCGCATGAAAAAATCCGGCCCCTTTAACTCCAGTGTGAAAGCCGGCGGGCTTTCACACTGGAGCGGTGCGCTAGCAGGATGACAAAAAAAGTCCTGCTAGCAGCATCTTTGGAGCGGGATAGGAGCGGTGTGTTCACCGCTCCTATACCGCTCCTTCCCATTGAAAACAATGGGAGACTGCGGTAAAACCGCGGCAATACCGCCGCAAAGCGCTGCTGCGACGGCGCTCTGTGGGGGGTGTTTAACCCTTTTTCGGCCGCTCGCGGGGGGTAAAACCGCACCGCGAGCGGTCGAAAACCGCGGTAAAAACGACGGTAAAGCAGCGCTAAATATAGCGCTGCTTTACCGTCACCGCGGCTCACCGCCCCAGTGTTAAAGGGGCCTTATAGTTTTTCAGTGAGATAAAAACAGAGAGAAATAGGAGTCCGTTTCTCCCCCTTGCTGTGAGTGACAGGTGATTTACATATCTCACGTACAAGCCTGAGAGAGACATCCTGTGTACTTCAGATCCCCTCCTCCTTTCTTCTTCAACTCTCCCAGGATTGGCTGCTCCACACCTCAGCATGATTGGGCATGCTGAAGTCATGTGGTGACCTTTCTGGGTTTTGACTGGATGTTAGTGATCATAGCAAAAATTCAGTGTAAGAAATACACAGGAGAAAATGCACGTTGACAAGGGGAGTGCAGAGGTGGGCGGGGAGACTACTGACATCACAACTCCACCCACCGAGCTACGGACAACAGACCCACCCACAGAATCTGCAGTTTTTCAGGTCTCATACCAGACAGAGGGGAGACATTTGACAGGTAAGGATACATACATGCATGTATATCCTTATAGATAACCACTATGGCAGTAGTTTAGAAAGGATGAGAGATGGTTTACATCCACTTTAACATATATACATTTTTATTTTAATTCACATAAAATGTATTGGTTTGTACATGTTGTAATGCATTTAAAAAATCAGTGGGATTGATACAATAGGGTACTGTACACATATACGTATTTGTACATATACTTATTTATACATAGTTCTGCACATGCAGAGATCACATGAATGTACCTGATGCGTTTCAGAGACAACGGGGTTAACGCTGCAAATGGTATAGTATGATCTACAGTAACATCAAGGTATATACATACATAAATGGCATAGAAAATACGTACAAGATCCACGAATTGTATATTATACTCAGAGAACAGTACCCAGAGAAGAGAATCTCTCATAAAAACAGGACAGACACAAATGTGGCATTTGTTCAACTCCTGTTGAAATTCCCAACACATCATCCCTATTTGAACTGCACATTACTGGTTGCTCATTGTGCTCTCCGCCCTACAAGTATGCTGCTTGAAACTTTATTTTATCCTGGGATCCCTTGCGATTCAGGCAAGCAGGCTGGGCTGACTTTGTCAAGTACCGATATACTTTAAGACCCACATTATGTGACTTAGCTAACTATGGTACTTTCATACTTGTTTGGATTTGTTCATAATATACTGTCTCTTTCCTTTTTTTTTTTTACTTCTTACATATTTTGTTTGGTATAATAGTAATTTGTCTTAATACCTTCTGGGCAAATCAAAAAAAAACTCTTATTTTCTTTTACCCTCTATAGTGCAGATCCCCCATTTTAATTGAAACCAGGAGAGTATAGTCCATCTGGATTCCATGTATTAGGTCACAACATATTTAGTGGAGGTATGTGCATTAAGAAGAATTTAATATATAATCCTAATTCGCAGCCTTTAGATATAACTTTAAGAATCATGTCCACATTTCCCCCTTCCTTTTTTCTGGCACCAGGTTGTCTCAGTGCATCTCTGATTGCGTTTGGGGGTTGGTGGCATTTGTGTCTTCCCTGTTTTGATTTTATGAGAGATACTATTTTCTTCTCTGGGTACTGTTCTATGAGTATACAGTAATTTTCAATTCTTGGACCTTGTATATATTTGTTATGCCATTTATGTATGTTCTAATATACTTTGATGTTACTGTACCGTATTTTCCGGTGTATAAGACGACCTTTTACACGGGGGTCGTCTTATACGCCGGGGCAGCCCCTCGGATGCCTGCTGGGTGTTCAGTAATACTGTATGTAGCTTCGGCTACATACAGTATATACCGCTGAGCCAATCCCGGTGAGCGATGTATTCAAATGAATACAGAGCCTGCTAGGATTGGAGTAACAACCTCTGCCAATCCAAGCAGGCTACTCTGTAGCCTGCTCAGATTGGCTTTGAGAGTCAGAGAGGCGCGGGCTGATGATGTTACAGCCTCTGCCAATCCAAGCAGGCTTTGTATTCATTAATAGAATACATTGCTCGCCGTGATTGGCTTCAGCAAAAGCAGGAAGAAGGATATGGCGCCAGCTTCAGCAAGAAGGAAGAAAAATGAAGAGTCGAAAGCCTCGGAAGGGGGGGTGGCTTCCAGGTAAGTACAGGAAAAAAATGCTTAAAAAACTGTAAGATTAGGGGGTCGTCTTATACACCCCGTCGCCTTATACACCGGCAAATATACGGTAGATACTATACTGCTTGCAGAGTTAACCCTGAAGAAGGAGCTATTTGTCTCTGAAACATGTCGGATACATTCACGCGATCTCTGCATGTGCACAACTATGTAAAAATAAGTATATGTGTACTGTACCCTTTTGTATCAATCCTACTGATGTGGGATTTTTTAAATGCATTACAACATGTACAAATCAATTCATTTCATGTAAATTTAAATAAAAAAGTTTATGTATTTTAAGCTAAGCACCATTTTTTGAGCCATTAAAGTCCAACTTGAAGGAGGAATATTAGTGTATTGTGTTATATATCGGGATGTTGGCTAGTACAATAGTGAGCTTCCGATTTTGAATATATCTTTAGGTTTACAAATTTTACAAGTAGCTATCTTTAGCATGAAGTAAACAAAAACTGAATATATGTTCTCCTCCCTTCCATATAGCGCTCAGCTGGTTGTGAGATGTGATGTCTAAAAAAGAAAGTTATAATTAAAAGTGTCTATTACATTTTTTTTACCTGACAATGAACTTTTCATGACAGCAAGTGATGACATTTTAGAGGTAAAGCTGATGATATGCACACACTTATTTAATTAATTCTCACACAATCTTTCATGGTATGAATTTTCCCAGGCATTTTCATAAAATTGGAATGTCTACATGTGCATTTGTAAATGTTAATGATAGCTTATGTTAATTTATACATTTGGTGTTTTTTTTGGTGAAGTACCAATCAGAGAGTACCATACTGCGAAGATCTGGTTCCAATCCTCCTAGCTCGTATTATGTTTTCTCTACTTTCTGGATTATCCTTCCTATGTACTGTTCTCCTGGTTTCTCTTTGTCAGGGGTATGTCTCTTTTTTCTGTCTTGCGCCCCCTCTCTGCTCCACCTAGTCATAGTTTTGTTATTTGTAGCCAACCCATTTGCCTGTTGCTGTATCATTGTCAGATCAAGCCCTACTTTGAGCAACGCTACCTTATTACTGTGTATCTTGATACCTTTTTCAACTTTTTCTTGTTCTTTATGTCTGTCTGTCTATGCTTGCCTTGCTTGAGCTTTGTCCATGTTGTATGTTGGTCATTCTGATATGTTTGATTCACTTCTATTCTATTTATATGTGCTCTGTTTGTGCAATCATTTCCCTCTTGCCCTGCAGCTTTTATACCAGTTTTTCTTAGTAACCCAACATGTCTGTGCACAGGCTGTTTTATAAAAGGTGCAATAAGCTTTAAAGAGGGAATCTCCGTTTACCTTTTTTTTTTAGCTATCATTTATTTTTTTATTATTATTATTATTATTACCATTACTATTGTAGCTGTAAACTGATGGTTGAGGCAGAGGTTACTCTGACTTGATGTTTTTAAATGCTTTTGTATTTTCATTATGTGCATGCGCCAGGTGCACATAGAGCTAGGGCTGTCATTAGACTGTCATTAGACAGTACAGATCACAGGCAAAATGCACAGAGCCAATTAGAGTGTCTCTGTGCCTTGTGGTCCTTGTTAGCCAATCAGAGCAATCACAAGTGTAAACATTGCCTATTTTTGCAAACATTCAGCCCTCCCCTTCATCCACTGACCAAAAATGACTATGGGATAGTTTTTTTTTTAAAGATAAGGATGTTATTGCGTCACTGACTATCAATGATTGGCGGGAGGAATTGGGTTTACAATGGCACTGACAATCAATGACTGGGGACAAGGGCAGTGTTATTGGACTGGGTACACAGTTTTGTTGAGTTTTAACACAAAGCGCGTTGACATGCATTACTTTGTGCATTGATGTGCATGGGTTAGGGCAACTTATTCGTTTGGGGGATTTACCAAAACATAGCCATGGCCATTTTTTGCCTAAATACTTCTGTTTTAATACAATGCCAACCTACAGTTTTTTGCGAGGAAGCAACTCTTATCATTATGTATTAGAAATAGAAATAAAATATAGGCCAGTATTTCTCAACCTTTTTTCAGTGTTATATATATATATATATATATTACCTTCACAATCATCTTAAGGAAGAGGCTTCCCCTAGACAACTGGTGCTATCAGCATTCATACCTAAATACAATGGATTTCATATACCACAATCACATTGATCTATTTTCTTGTGATGATCTATTAGGCATTCCTGTGGCATACTAAGCATTTGCATTGTGTAAAAGAGATTATTTTCTGCTTAATCTGCTGAGGATAATTGTGCAAAAGCATAGTGTCTGAAGCATGTCAAAATATTTGCCATATAGACATGAATGGATTATATGCTGCACAGTTTGACTCTAATTGATGAAGCTGAGCCTAGATAGCAAAAGGTAACAGCTAGCTAACTAACCTATTATAATGGGAGATATACAAATATACATGTGGCTTACTGTGTATGTTCTTTTCTGTCAGTACCTTCAGGTAAGTGAGCAAATTGTGGTAACCTACAAAAAAACTATCTCAGCGTAGGGACTCTTCTTTAAACAGAAGCATTTCTTGCCTAAATGTAGTGTAATGCCCCGTGCACACGGTCGGAAAATCCGACCACAAAATCCATCGGATTTTGTCCGACGGATTTAGTCCGACACTGGTGTTGCATACACACGGTCGGACAAAGTTGTCGGAAAATCCGATCATTCTGAACGTTTGTTGCCTACGACGGGACTACGTAGAGGCTAGTAGCCAATAGCTTTGGTCTTGTAATGTGATCTGAGCATGCGTGGCACTTTGTCCGTCGGAATTCGCTACACACGATCGGAATTGGTGTGATCGGACTTTGTTGTCGGAAAATTTTTAGAGCAGGAGATACAACTTTGTCCGTCGGACAATCCGATGGAAAATGTCCGATGGAGCCTACACACGGTCGGAATTTCCGACAACATTGTCCGATAGGACAGAATTCATCGGAAAATCCGACCGTGTGTATGGGGCTTTACTGGGCTTTGGTCAGCCTGAACATGGTTTTATAACTCTGCTTTCCTCAGGTTCCCCCTAAGCTCAGTATAATTATTCACTTCTTCCTGCTGTTGGAGAGTGTTCCTGGCAATAATGTAAGGAGATCCAATAACCTAAGGTTTAAATATTTTTGTCTCCTTGGCCAACCACTAGGAGGTTTATGGCCTGTGGTGCTAAAGGGGAATGCTGGGAACTCTGATGTGGGGGGGGGGGGGGGACTCTGGTGACCAGAGACCACCTTCTGCAGAGTGAATGCACTAAGGTGTTGGGGGGTCCGAGCCTATCAGGGCCCCCTTACATTATTGTATTCATTCCCCCTTACATCAGTGACCCCCACCACCCTCAGACTGACCTGGCAAAGCTGTCACCGTCACTGATCAGTCGGCTCCAGCTTGGTGGCTCTGGTTTTATTCTATAGTCTCCTCTCCACAGTCCACACATGTCTGACTTCTCCTGTGACCCCCATCCTGACAGCGCTCTCACTCTTGACTCCTCTCCAGACTCCCCCTCAGAAACTGCAGACATGATAAAAGACAAGAGATGGTCAGAGATTGCGGACATGGTACAGGAGGTGGTTAGCAACTGCGGACATGGTACAGGAGGTGGTCAAAGGCTGCAGACATGGTACAAGAGAGAGTTAGAGGATGCGGACAGCCATATTTTTTATGCCTGCCACCAGATGTGGTGTGCCACTTACCACCTAGAGCCTGCCACAAAATACAGTGTGTCACATGCCACCCATAGCCTGCCACCAGATGCAGTGTGCCACTTGCCACCCAGAGCCTGCCACCAGATGCAGTGTGCCACTTGCCACCCATTGCCTTCCACCAGATGCAGTGTGCCACTTGCCACCTAGAGCCTGCCACCAGATGCAGTGTGCCACTTGCCACCCATAGCCTGCTGCCAAATACAGTGTGTCACTTGCCACCCAGAGCCCACCACCAGGTGCAGTGTCACTTGCCACCCAGAGCCCACCACCAGGTGCAATGTCACTTGCCACCCATAGCCCGCCACAAGGTGCAGTGTCACTTGCCACCCATAGCCCACTAAAAGGTGCAGTGCCACTTGGCACCCATAACCTGCTGCCAAATGCAGTGTGTCACTTGCCACACATAGCCCGCCACAAAGTGCAGTGCCACTTGCCACCCAGAGCCTGCTTCCAAATGCAGTGTCACTTGCCACCTATAGCCCACCACCAGATGCAGTGCCACTTGTCACCCAGAGCCTACCACCAAATGCAGTGTGTCACTTGCCACCCACAGAGGTTCATGCTGGGACCTGTAGTCCTTCACCTTTGGGGGGTCACATGAACCCGATATCATTAAGGATGTGTCTTTCTCCCATCCCTGTTCCAAGGGTGTCATTGCATCTGTCACTCTCTCATCTATCAGTGTCCTCTCCTCTGCTGCCAGCCTACACATCTGCCGTCCTCTGCACAGTGCACTGCAGTAGTCCATCTGCATACCGCCGGTCCGCCGGAGAAGATTGAGGATTACGTGGGCGGAGCAGGGCACTAGGCGTGGAGGAGGAGCAAGTTTATCCTCGATATTGTCTACTCTGTCCCCTAGATCCTGGACATCCTAGTGCAACTGGTGAAGGCAAGATTTCATGTCGAATTGTAAAGATGATCTCAGGGCCGTAAGCATACTTCAAGGGTACTTTCACACTGGGGCGGTGAGGGCGTCAGCGGTAAAGTGCCACTCGTACTAGTGGCGCTTTACCGCCCCAGTGTACTAGCGAGGCATTTTAACCCCCAAGAAGGGGTTAAAAATGCCTTTGTTGCAGCACTTCGGAAGCGATTTTCAGGCGCTTCGGAATCGCTGCCTATGCATTCCAATGGGCAGGGGAGGTTTGGGAGCACTGTATACATCACTCCCAACCCGCTCCAAAGATGCTGCTTGGAGGACTTTTTTTCCTGTCCCGCAAGCGCACCGCTTCAGTGTGAAAGCACTCGGGCTTTCACACTGGGGTGACTTGAGAGGCAGTATTCAGGCACTTTACAGGCGCTATTTATAGCACTAAAAGGCCTGAAAATGGCCTCAGTGTGAAAGAGGTCTTAAGCATGTTTCCAAAGATTGGGAGGTCTGAGGTGGAGAATGCAGCAAAGGGATCCTCAGCAGGCTGGGATGCAGGAGCTGTAAGCTGCTGTGAGCCTGTCTCCATATCTAGTGAATCTAGTGCTTCATCCTGGGAGCCCCTGCATGGTCTAGATTTAGCAGGGCTCCTGGTGAAAGGTGTATAGGCTCCTGATAGTGGTGGGCTGGTGTGTGGAGGGACTTGGAATCCTCTCTGTATGGGCTGCATGCCCGCAATGTACTTCGGGAGCTTTCCTGCTCTTCTTTTTGACGAAGACCAGTGGAGGGCCTGGAGAAAAAGTCATCCAGCTTACCCAGCCATTGCTTCCCCCTGTGCCTTTGTGGCAAAGTGTGGAGGTGCCCACAGCTTGAGGGACCAAAACCGCCATGTTGTCGTGTGTAGGGGCTCTGTGGGAAGCAGAGATCCCTGGCGGCCGAGCGGAGCTCCTTTAGAGAGTGGCCATATAACAGCGTGGTCGCCACGCCCCCGAGGAGGAATGCTGGGGCCTCGCTCTTTGGTGATGTTACTGGTTGCTAGACACCATGCGGCAGCAACCAGTTAGGGCAGTGAGCCAGCGGGAGTGGATTCACATAAAAGCGTTCTCGGCTGGCCCAGGAGTCCACCAGGACAAGAGACAGCGGCGATGTAGCGGCTTATTTAGGTGGCATCGGGTCACGGCCCCTTAATGGGAACGACATTCCTGCTGTGGAAAAAGTGCAGGAATGTCATTCCCATGCGTTCCCGCAGGACTCAAGCCCTGCATGCCCCCTAGAACATGTTTTATGCCACTCTAGTGCAAGAAGCTACAGTCTACATGATAGTATCGACAGCGCTCTACATACAGAAGCAGTGCAGCATTGTTGCCACATCATCACAGGAAGCTGACAGGATCAACAGGCATTTGTGGACTTTGCAGGGGGACTAAGGAAACCGTGAATGCAGATGCACATACTGTATTCATTTTAATTAGAGGCCTTGGTTCTACTTTAATAACCTAATAAATAAAAACAGTTTACAAGTAGAGATTCAGATTTTACAAATACCAATTCATCACTGCTTTTTTTTAAAGGGATATAAAATTGCTTCCAGTGGGGCTCCTTTCACACCTTTATGCTGCGTACACACGATCGGACATTTCAACAACAAAATCCATGTTTTTTATCCGACGGATGTTGGCTGAAACTTGTATTGCATACACACGGTCACACAAAATTGGTCAGAAATTCCGAACTTCAAGAACGCGGTGACGTACAACGTGTACGACAAGCCGAGAAAAATTAAGTTCAATAGCCAGTGCTGCTCTTCTGCTTGATTCTGAGCATGCGTGGTACTTTGTGTGTCGGAATTGTGTACACACGATCGGAATTTACGTCAACAGATTTTGTTGTCGGAAAATTTGAGAACCACCTCTCAAATTTTGTGTGACGGAAATTCCGATGGAAAATGTCCGATGAGCCTACACACGGTCGGAATTTCCGACAACAAGCTCCTATAAAAACATTTTCCGTCGGAAAATCCTACCGTGTGTATAGGGCATGAAGCCTCATACACACGATCGGACTTTCCGACAACAAAACTGTGGAATTTTGTTCGAAGGGTGTTGGCTCCAACTTGTCTTGCATACACATGGTCATACAAATGTTATTACGAACGTAGTGACATACGTGATATCTCCATTACAAACGCTAGTTTTACAAGACCGAGTGCTTCCGGCTTGTCCTTGCTTCCGAGCATGTGTGTTTGTACTTTGGAGTTTTGTCCGACCGACTTGTGTACACACGACCGGAAAGTCCGACAACACACATTTGTTGGCGGAAAATTTGAAAGCATGCTAGCCAAAATTTGTTGGCGGAAAGTCTGCCAACAAATGTCCAATGGAGCATACACACGGTCGGACTTACTGCCAACAAGCTCACATCCAACATTTCCCATCGGAAAATCTGACGGTGTGTATGCGGCATAAGGGTTAAATGCTAATTTTGTCTAGGAAGAACATCAAAAGCAACTATACTTCCTAGATTATTTGAACATGTATGCTTTCTCCCAGCTTCATGACTGGTTCCCTGAAGGCGCTTCTCTTCACTGCTCTTCACTGCTCTTCACTGCTCTGTTGGTTGCAGACACTCTGACTTCATCACATACAGTGTAGGACCAGCAGTCCTGCATTGTAAGTAAGAATGCTGATGGCCAACCCACAACCCAGAGTGTTGGACAGAGAAGAAGTGCATCAAGGGTAAGCTAAGTATAGACAACGCAAATTATGCTGTGCCCCACCATGTGCCCCCCCCAAAAAAAACAAAAAAAAAAAATTGTTTTTTTTTATTTTTTTTACAAAAAGGCAATGTCTTTTTGTTTGCATCCGTAGCGGATGCGCCACATCTTACTCAGGCCGCTGCTGGAGTAACACAGTCTCTATTGAGAGGGGGGAGTATTCTTCTAGCCTGGACGCATGGGTAAGTGTGTGCACTGCAGTACACAGTAATCACTGAACTGCATTATCTCCATCCCTTCTCTCCCCCATCTGTCACTCCCCCTCTCCTGTTCTTTCAAGACCTTCACAAATTACTTTCACTTTCAGTTAGGCAGGTAATAGACTATGCAAATTTCAGTGCAGGAAAGAAAACTTGCATGATTCCCCATCAACACAGACAGTGGTGACAGGGTAATATCCTTCCTGCCCAGCAATTGTATTCTCCCAACAAACAGTCATTATCATTAGTGGCTATAGCAACCACTAGTGATAATCATAAGAGTATCTGGCAGGCTGGTTGTTCCCAATTTGATCGATCAACTTGGTACATTCAGCCTGCTCATTAATGGTTCAAACCTCAACCAGCTGAGATTTAAACTGCCTATGGCTGGTCTTAGCACTTAGGCAGCCCACACATTGATCACTTTTTTCATTTAACTAGTAGGTTGCATGAAAACAAAAGAAATGATCCAATTCTCCCATCTACACATTATAGGTGGATGGGGGAATCCTCGCAGTGTGGATCAGTGGTGGAACTACCAGGGTTGCTGTCCTGGCTATTCACAGCGCTGGTCTCTGTCTCCATGGCAGCGGCTGCACATTGGAACCCAGTGCTGGTTACTTTATGGGGCTAATGTACAGGAGAGCCAGCACAATTTGTTGTTAGAGATGGGCATGTTCAAAATCCCACATGCCCGAGCCCGCAAGGAAGCCCACACTGCACGGCACTAACCACAGGCAGTGAGACATTTCCCGGTCCGCAGCTGCACAGATCAGGAATGTCTCACAGCCTGTGATTAGCCGTGTGCAGTGTCGGCTTCCTGGCAGGATCGGGCATGTGGGATTTCAAACACACCCGAGCCCATCTCTAATGGTTGTAGAGTAGACAGTTGACCTCCCTGCAGGTTGCTTAGCAGCAGTGCAGCCTTCTCTGACATGCTGATCGTGATGTAATCCAGGTGATGCTCCTAGTCAAATCCTAGTATTAAATATCATAGTGATTTTATTGATCAAAGCCCACACCTTACATGCATAGAGCCCACATGGCTGCTGAACATACGGTGGATGTGGTTGTACACTTGATGCTAATAAATACTGTGTTTATTAGATCTGACTGGGAGCATCACCTGGATCACATCCTGATCAGCATGTCAACTGAGAAGGTTATACAGCATTACTGCTGCTAGGTGACGAGCTGGGGGCTCGGCTCTCGACAACCAATAGTGCCAGCCTTCCCCTGCATGCACCCATAATGTCCATGTTCATGTCCATGTCCAAAATCCATGTTTTTTATCCGACGGATGTTGGCTGAAACTTGTATTGCATACACACGGTCACACAAAATTGGTCAGAAATTCCGAACTTCAAGAACGCGGTGACGTACAACGTGTACGACAAGCCGAGAAAAATTAAGTTCAATAGCCAGTGCTGCTCTTCTGCTTGATTCTGAGCATGCGTGGTACTTTGTGTGTCGGAATTGTGTACACACGATCGGAATTTACGTCAACAGATTTTGTTGTCGGAAAATTTGAGAACCACCTCTCAAATTTTGTGTGACGGAAATTCCGATGGAAAATGTCCGATGAGCCTACACACGGTCGGAATTTCCGACAACAAGCTCCTATAAAAACATTTTCCGTCGGAAAATCCTACCGTGTGTATAGGGCATGAAGCCTCATACACACGATCGGACTTTCCGACAACAAAACTGTGGAATTTTGTTCGAAGGGTGTTGGCTCCAACTTGTCTTGCATACACATGGTCATACAAATGTTATTACGAACGTAGTGACATACGTGATATCTCCATTACAAACGCTAGTTTTACAAGACCGAGTGCTTCCGGCTTGTCCTTGCTTCCGAGCATGTGTGTTTGTACTTTGGAGTTTTGTCCGACCGACTTGTGTACACACGACCGGAAAGTCCGACAACACACATTTGTTGGCGGAAAATTTGAAAGCATGCTAGCCAAAATTTGTTGGCGGAAAGTCTGCCAACAAATGTCCAATGGAGCATACACACGGTCGGACTTACTGCCAACAAACTCACATCCAACATTTCCCATCGGAAAATCTGACGGTGTGTATGCGGCATAAGGGTTAAATGCTAATTTTGTCTAGGAAGAACATCAAAAGCAACTATACTTCCTAGATTATTTGAACATGTATGCTTTCTCCCAGCTTCATGACTGGTTCCCTGAAGGCGCTTCTCTTCACTGCTCTTCACTGCTCTTCACTGCTCTGTTGGTTGCAGACACTCTGACTTCATCACATACAGTGTAGGACCAGCAGTCCTGCATTGTAAGTAAGAATGCTGATGGCCAACCCACAACCCAGAGTGTTGGACAGAGAAGAAGTGCATCAAGGGTAAGCTAAGTATAGACAACGCAAATTATGCTGTGCCCCACCATGTGCCCCCCCCAAAAAAAACAAAAAAAAATTGTTTTTATTTTTATTTTTTTACAAAAAGGCAATGTCTTTTTGTTTGCATCCGTAGCGGATGCGCCACATCTTACTCAGGCCGCTGCTGGAGTAACACAGTCTCTATTGAGAGGGGGGAGTATTCTTCTAGCCTGGACGCATGGGTAAGTGTGTGCACTGCAGTACACAGTAATCACTGAACTGCATTATCTCCATCCCTTCTCTCCCCCATCTGTCACTCCCCCTCTCCTGTTCTTTCAAGACCTTCACAAATTACTTTCACTTTCAGTTAGGCAGGTAATAGACTATGCAAATTTCAGTGCAGGAAAGAAAACTTGCATGATTCCCCATCAACACAGACAGTGGTGACAGGGTAATATCCTTCCTGCCCAGCAATTGTATTCTCCCAACAAACAGTCATTATCATTAGTGGCTATAGCAACCACTAGTGATAATCATAAGAGTATCTGGCAGGCTGGTTGTTCCCAATTTGATCGATCAACTTGGTACATTCAGCCTGCTCATTAATGGTTCAAACCTCAACCAGCTGAGATTTAAACTGCCTATGGCTGGTCTTAGCACTTAGACAGCCCACACATTGATCACTTTTTTCATTTAACTAGTAGGTTGCATGAAAACAAAAGAAATGATCCAATTCTCCCATCTACACATTATAGGTGGATGGGGGAATCCTCGCAGTGTGGATCAGTGGTGGAACTACCAGGGTTGCTGTCCTGGCTATTCACAGCGCTGGTCTCTGTCTCCATGGCAGCGGCTGCACATTGGAACCCAGTGCTGGTTACTTTATGGGGCTAATGTACAGGAGAGCCAGCACAATTTGTTGTTAGAGATGGGCATGTTCAAAATCCCACATGCCCGAGCCCGTAAGGAAGCCCACACTGCACGGCACTAACCACAGGCAGTGAGACATTTCCCGGTCCGCAGCTGCACAGATCAGGAATGTCTCACAGCCTTTGATTAGCCGTGTGCAGTGTCGGCTTCCTGGCAGGATCGGGCATGTGGGATTTCAAACACACCCGAGCCCATCTCTAATGGTTGTAGAGTAGACAGTTGACCTCCCTGCAGGTTGCTTAGCAGCAGTGCAGCCTTCTCTGACATGCTGATCGTGATGTAATCCAGGTGATGCTCCTAGTCAAATCCTAGTATTAAATATCATAGTGATTTTATTGATCAAAGCCCACACCTTACATGCATAGAGCCCACATGGCTGCTGAACATACGGTGGATGTGGTTGTACACTTGATGCTAATAAATACTGTGTTTATTAGATCTGACTGGGAGCATCACCTGGATCACATCCTGATCAGCATGTCAACTGAGAAGGTTATACAGCATTACTGCTGCTAGGTGACGAGCTGGGGGCTCGGCTCTCGACAACCAATAGTGCCAGCCTTCCCCTGCATGCACCCATAATGTCACCAGCACTAGGTCCTAATAGACTGCTGCCACTGCCAAGGAGACAGATGCCAGACCAGCACTGTCAATAGCAGGGGCAGGACAGCAAGAGGAGGCTGGGGAACACCACAGTGGCAGAAAACCAAGGCCCGGTGGCAAGACAACATTTGCAACCCTGATAGTTCTCCCACTGCTTTGGACCCTTATATTTTCTTGGTATGCTGGTGACATATATCTCTTGTTTTCTGCCACCCTGGGGATTGTAGTAAAATTGCATTTTATAGTTGCCCCCCTACTTTTGTCCCTGTCCCCCATGTGCCCCTCCTAAATATGAAAGCCGGAGACGCCACTGCTGGGCAGGAAGTCAAGTGAGGACAAGATGGCCCTCACTTGGCTCTATGCCCTTTGAAGGACCAAAGCAACCATGTCAGTGACAAATTTTTTTCTTTTGCTTTTAAAAAGTAAATGAGAGATCTGGGGTCTTTTTGACGTCAGATCTTTCAATAAAGAGGGCCTGTCATGCTTATTTCTATTACAAGGAATTTAAACATATCAAAAAAATAAATAAATAAATAAATAAATAAAAGGGACAGTGTAAAAATAGAAAAAAAAAGTAAAAAAAAAAAAAAAATAATAATTTAAAAGCATCCCATACGCATACCCGCATTTGTAAACGGTGTTCAAACAAAACATGTGAGGTATCGCCACGATCATTAGAGCAAGAGCAATAATTATAGCACAAGACCTCTTCTGTAACTCCAAACAGGTAACTTGTAAAAAATGTTAAAATGTTGCCTATTGAGATGTTTAAAGTGGTGTTGCACTCCAAAAAAAAAAAAAAAAAAAAATGCTTAAAATTCCTAAAAATAAAATAAAAAATAATAATTGGAATTTTTTTTTTTTTAACTCACCTCTAAATGCCTGTTGCTAAGGTAGTTGCTAAGGTAGTCTGGTAGTTGTAGTCTGCCTCCTTCGGTGCCTGGGCTGGTGACATCACTTCCCCTCGGCGCAGGAAGGGCTCCCTCCCACCTGTCAGTCATCTGGGACACGTGACAGAATTTCGTCAGCCTCATCTGTGTATTAGGTACTCCACAGATTTATCTATGTATTGGATTCCATACATACAGAGTGAATATTAAGTGCTCTTATTTTGAAAATTTGAAAATGACTGGATATTGGCAGTTGGAGTTGATATTTGAATCTGATTGGCTGATGGTATCCTAGCAACGATGATGTCATAGCTCACAGCCAGCCCATATGAGAAGCTCTTCAGCTGCATATAGCCAGTTTGGATTTGCTAGAGGTGGTGAATACATTGCTTTTCTAGTGCTCTGTGCGTTTTCATTGTATTATATTATTATGAAGTGGCCAAGGAGAAACCAAACTTTTAGATTTCACCCATATAAGATCAGGGATGAAATTACTTGGAAATTTATCCAAGAAAAACATTCTGTGGAGGATTTGTATAAGCCCACTTTATTACAAAGTGGGTTAAAGATGGAGACAACTCAACACCCCAATAATGGGGAACAGAAACGTGGGAACTCTGATGAAGGGAGGAATTCTGGAGAGAAAAAGAGTTCCAGAAAGGAGAATGCCAAGGGACAAGGGCAAAAACTGAATTTCAGACATCATCCATATAAGAAGAGAGATGAGGCTACATGGAAAATCTTCCTAAGCGGACCTTCTGTGGATGATAGTGAAAAACCCACTTTATTACATAGTGGGTTAAAGGTGGAGACACCTCAACAACACCCCAAAAATGGGGAAAGCAAGCATGGGAACTCTGATGAGAGGAACAATTCTGAAGAGAGGAAGAGTTCCAAAGAGGAGAGTGACAAGAGCAGAGGAAATAAGCGAAAGAGAGATAATGAATCTGATCAATCAGCTGATGAAGAAAGGACATCAAAAAAGGGAAGACTTGATGCTACCCGGAGTTCGGCCAATACAATAGTGGGCATGATATCTACTGCCATATTGCCCAAGAGGAACAACAAGAGATCAGCATCAGATGCCATTTTCCCTGCACCTCCAAATAAGAAACAGATGATCATCACAGATGAGAAACGTAAGAATGATGAGAACAATTTCATAAAATATAACACAATTGTCACTGTTTAGGTATTTTATCAGGGATAAAAACTAGAGTTAGGCCAGTGCTGGGGTACACTGCAATATCCACTTTATGTTATAAATGAGCCCCTTAGGCCCCTTTCACACTGGTTTAGCGCCTGTATAGCGCCTGAATAAATCTGGCCCCTTTCACTCCAGTGTGAAAGCCGGAGAGCTTTCACACTGGAGCGGTGCGCTAGCAGGACGGTCAAAAAAGTCCTGTTAGCAGCATCTTTGGAGCGGTGAAGGAGCGGTGTATTCACCGCTCCTATACCGCTCCTACCCATTGAAATCAATGGGAAAGCGCGGCAATACCTTTTAACCCTTTTTCAGTTTTAACCCTTTTAAAACCGCACCGCTAGTGGCTGAAAACCGATGCTAAAACGACGGTAAAGCAGCGCTACATAAATCGCTGATTTACCGCCGACGCCGATCCCGCCCCAGTGTGAAAGGGGCCTTAGGCTCGATTCACATCTATGCATGTTGCTTTTGAGCGTTTTTGGAGTGCTTGCCGCATTTTTGGATGCACGTTTTTACCGCGATTTTGCAGCGTTTTGCAGGTTTTTTTTTTTTTACACTGTGGTTGCTTAGCAACCAGCTATATACAGTGTAAAAAAAAAGAAAAAAAAACGCGAAACGCAAACCGCGGAAAAATCTGTCCCCTGCCAATAGCTTGCCTTTAGAAAAGGGGATGTTACCCTCTCGTTGCTCAAGCATAAAAATGAATGCAATCCTCAGCTGAATAAATGAGTTTGGGTGAGCTGAAGGTATAGATAGATCTCTCCTATATTGGTTCAGGCATATGACTGTGTATGACCACCCCTGCAGTTCTCCCTGACATGATATTCCTTTAACCCTTTTGCTGCCATGACAATTCGCACATTTGACAGTTGACCGGTTATATGTGGGAATCTAACTTACGATCTTTTGTACAAGCCCACTTTGTACAGAAAACGCCCCTGGGACAATCTAGTCATGGATGGCTGGAATCTAATGGCAGCAAAGTTTTATGGTCCCGGGAGATTCCCCAATTTAGAAAGGCGTAGTGAATGGGTACTTTTACACCTACCAATTCTGAATGGTGTAAAAGTACTTGGGCCTCTTTATAACCACCCCGATTTTCTTCTACAATATGCAGTAAATCCAGCAGAATCAGACCCCTTTCACACTGGGAGCCCCGAGGGCTTTCACACTGGAGCGATGCGCTGGCAGGACGTCAGAAAAAGTCCTGCCAGCAGCTTCTTTGGAGCGGTGAACTCACCGCTCCTCCACCGCTGAAATCAATTGGGCAGCGCTGCTATACCGCCAGAAAAACACTGCTGCGGCAGCGTTTTGCGGGCGGATTTAACCCATTTTCGCCCCGATAGTGTCCGAATAGCGCCGCTAAAATGAAGGTAAAGTGGCGCTATTTTTAGTTTTACCGCTGACGCCCTAGGCGGCAGTGTGAAAGGGCTCTTATTGTAAAACAAATTTACAGCTTCTATTGCAGTCTTGAACTTGTTTTGACCCTACGACCTGTACATGATGTACAAGTCATACCCTTGCAGGTCATAGGGTCAAAAAGTCAACTACTCACGTCACTATAAATCTTTCACAAATGAAGACATGCAATCTATTTAGAAACATAAAGCTATTTAACTTTATTTAACCAAACTACTTAGCACCTTAGAGTTGTGGTAAACAGGAATATCTCTTTTCCATGTGTTTTCCACCATTGTCATTTAGTGTTTTGTGAAGTAGGTGTTCGATTTCTGTAAGGTAATAACATGTCATGATTTCTATTTATCTTGTAGTCACTGAGGTCAGTGAGACAGTCAACAAGGCAGTCAGCGAGACAGTCAACAAGGCAGTCAGCGAGACAGTCAACAAGGCAGTCAGCGAGACAGTCAACAAGGCAGTCAGCGAGACAGTCAGCGAGACAGTCAGCGAGGCAGTCAACCAGGTTGTCAGTGAACCTGTCAACCAGGCTGTCAGCGAGCCAGTCATTGAGCTTGTCAGCAAGCCAGTCAACAAGGTAGTCAGTGAGGGAGCCAACAAGGCGGTCAGGGATGTGCCCGGCACCAACGTGGGATGCAGTCCACCAGCTGTCTTTAACCTTGACAGCTTCATCTTTCATAAAATACTTGGTCAAGGTAGTTATGGAAAAGTAAGTAATCAAAGATATCATTTTGTTAAAAAAAAAAAAAAAAGTAATCAAAGATATATGAACAGCAGGTTTAATGTATTGCGAGTTGCTGGTTATTAATATTGTCAGTGGGCTAACAGTAGGCTGTCGTGGAGGTCATACCACTGTATTCCTTACCACTTGCCATTTACATTACACGTGCTAAGCTGTGTTACTCAATCACAAACTGAAATCTATTATTTCCAATATGGCGAGTTTACACCATAGTGACGCGTTAGTGTGCGCTCAATGAAATGGGGACATAATGCATTTAATGAAATGTGCTTTAAGGAAGGTACAATAAACTGTATTTAGCAGATTCTATAGATAGAGTTTGGCTTCAGAGCTTCATAACCTTTAGCCCCAATATAGTAACACTGAATACAGACTTAGGAGTGAGTGTTGGCTATAGTTTTCTCTAAATTTGCTAAAAGCCCACTGCAGCCTGATAAAAGCCTATTTAAATCTATACCCATTCACTAACAGTCTAGAAGGTAGTGACTAACAGTCAAAACCACTTACAACTTGCTGAAGGCCTGCTGCGTTCATGCTCTATAAACTTGTGTTTTCATGCTGTAGACCAGGGATATGCAATTAGCGGACCTCCAGCTGTTGCAAAACTACAAGTCCCATCATGCCTCTGGGTGTCATGCTTGTGGCTGTCAGAGTCTTGCTATGCCTCATGGGACTTGTAGTTCTGCAACAGCTGGAGGTCCACTAATTGCATATCCCTGCTATAGACTAACAATTGTAGCCAGGCTGGGGGTTGCTGCTGGGGACCCAGAGGTAACCTTTTCAGAACCTGGTGCTGAATTAGCTCTAATCATTTGTGTCCTGTGTTTTTTTTTTAGGTCGCCCTGGCATCCCATCCTGCTACAGACCAGAAACTGGCAGTCAAGGTGGTAAAGAAAAGGCAATTATTAAAAGAAGATCCTAAAAGTGTACTTATAGAGAGACAAATACTTGAAAAAGTTGGAGAGAGTCCTTTTTGTACACACGCCTATGGAACCTTCCAATCAGAAGTAAGTGTCACATTCCTATCAATCACTCATCAAATCACATCCATATTATCCAATTGATCTCCAAGTCCTGTACAGACCTAGAAAAAAATCCCCAAACCAGAAAAACATTAGAGATGGTCCAGCTTCACAGAGGCTGCCAATGTAGAATGTTGGGAATTCTGGTTCTCCCCGGCTGCGGCTTTGTTGTCGTTGACTCGGATCAGATATACCCCCCATACTTCTCTCATAATAGAGTCATTGTAATGGCAGCCTGGTAGAACATGTTTGCATGTTATGTGGCTCTGTATATTGCTTTCCCAATGAGGAAATATGTTGAACATATATTTAAAGTCCTTGCCAAGCATCGTATTCTGACTTTAATGGGAACTTAGATTTAAAGTGAATGTAAACCCAACAGTGACCATCTCTTGTCTTTTCCCACTTGGTCTATTAAATATACAAATCAAAGCATTCTGTTATACCTGTTCAATAAGAGCAGAAAAAAAACAGTTGATCCTGTCAGAAATCCAGTGCTGTCCTTTGTTATCTTAAGCCCAATATTTCTGCATTTCTGACAAAACACAAACCCCACGTGGACTTTACCTTTTTGAACCTATATATTTCTCTTTGTCTTTCACAGGAAGATCTCTTCTTTGTTATGGAGTACATGAGAGGAGGAGAACTATTCGACCTGATCAAGTCTTCTGCTCCATTATCAACTGCTGCAATAAGGTAAGGCTCACAAAGATACTGTCCAACGATGCATTCACACCGGCACCATGTGAAGTGTTTATTTTCACTTTTTTTGCATGTTTGTTGTGCAACAGCACAGGACAGCCTATTCACTTGTATGGGCTGCCCTACTTGCGCCAAATGTAACTCATGGACTTTTTTTGGCAGTGAGCCTCACGCACTTTTGCAATGTACATAGTGGTGCGTTTTTTCAAGCAACTGCTACCTGCGTTTGAGATGTCATTAGGAATCAATGGCACCACAATATGTGATATGCATTTTGGCATGTTTTTCACGTGGTGTGACTGGGGCCCAAGCAAAGGGTGAGGGCAAACAGTCATAATGAAGGATTTTCATATAGTATTAATATAATAAATCCTAATTTTATATAACAGACCCACCGACCCACACCTCAGTAAGCCTTCCTCAGGAAAAAACTCTGCTGCATACCTCTAGGCCTAATGTCATACCTGCCAGAAAATGGCTAAATCCTTTAGTTTATCTTAGTGCGCAAGGCTGTATCTTCAACCCGCACAATCAATGTTCCAACCTGACAGATCTCAGCCAGTGGTTATCAGCTACCACAGACATGAGATCAGGTGACTGTTATCCAATCTCTATGGGGTTGTTTAGGACCAATTCATGTATTACCCCAAAAAAACTAAACAGTGCCTATCATTGTCAGAGTAATACATTCCTTCCTATGACTTGCACAGCAAGCAAGGAATCATCTATTAATTATTTATTTACTTATTTCTGTGAGACATGTGATATTAATAGACCTTCTCTCTTTTTTTACAGATTTATTGCTGCCGAACTTCTTTGTGCTCTGCGATATCTGCACAGACGTGGTATCATTCATAGGTAAGCGCTTCTATCATGATCTTTCCTCCATATTTGCCATTCTTTATTAAAGGATAACACCACCCAACACTGGTACTCTAGTTGTGGGTGGGTGTACAAAGGTTAAATTGCCTGCTGCCAGTTCTGTCGCCTGCTGCTGAAGCTTTTGTGCATTTAAGTTAAAGAGCCTCACTTCCCTATACTCCATACATTTTAATTAAATATAAAATCGAGCTAAGAATCTCTCTCATTATAACTGCAGTAATTGCAGATGTCCCCTTCTAACATGGCTCCATGTCCCATTCAGCAGCCCCACAATACCAGCCACAGATGCAAAGTTTGCTCTGGGCCCCATGAACCCCCGTAAACCAGTAGAAGAAACAATATTGAGGCACACGCCATCAATCCGCAATGTGTCTACAACTTTATAAAAGACATGGGGATAGAAACACTCCCCAGGCTTTCTCATTCGAATAAGCATTGCCCCCTAGTGGGGGGCAAAATATGTTAAAGCATTGCAGAATGACAGACTTGGACCTGACATGGTTTCTTCAACTGCAGTAAGCTGGGAACTGAGCTCATGTGGTTCATGCTGAGATTCATAAAGTGGTGCAGAAAGTTAGTAGGCAATCTAACCTGTTGGCACCCATCTAAAACTGACCTATTAGTATTGGGTGAACTTTGATTTTAAATATTTGATCTGTAAATATAACTCTCTCCTTTTCTTTTACAGAGACTTGAAACCCGAGAACATACTGCTTGACAGCTCCGGCCATGTAAAAATAGCAGATTTTGGCCTTTCTAAAGTCGATATGTTCGGATCCAAGAAAGCGTATAGTTGTGCCGGTACTCCAGCCTATATGGCCCCAGAGGTAAGTAAAAAAACACCCTTCTTTTGCCCCTTTACCACCACATCTATTTTATATTATTATGTTTATCAGCCATTTCATAATGAAAGAACAAGAATTTTGGAGATGAAGGAAGCAGGGTCACAATGATTGTGACAAGAAGCCTAAAAAACATCAGGGGCCACACCGTGACCTGTCATTTATACCAATTATTTCATACCTATTATTACTGCTCTGTGTATGGTTGATCATGTGCTTTATTTTATACTTATACCCTTTCTCTCTGTTTTATCAGGTTTACGATAACAAACCCCACGATGCCATGGCCGACTATTATTCACTTGGTGTCATCCTGTACGAAATGGCCACAGGAGCAGAGCCAGAATCAGTCAGATCCAAGAACTACTACTATCCAGGGAACATTGACCCTGACCTTCAAGATGTTATTGAGCGAGTAAGTATCGATAGTCTAGAATTAGAGAGCTTTCACACCGAGCTGCGAGGGGGGCGTCGGCGGTAAAGTGGCGCTATTTTTAGCGCCGTTTTAGCGGCGCTATTCGGCGAAAAGGGTTTAAATCTGCCTGCAAAACGCAGCAGGAGCGGCATTTTGCTGGCGGTATCGCATCGCTGCCCCATTGATTTCAATGGGGAGCAGCGGTGGAGGAGCGGTGAGTTTTTGTGACGCCCTGCCAGAGCACCGCTCCAGTGTGAAAGCCCTCGGGCTTTTACACTGGAGTGAATGGAGCCGCTTTTTTCAGGCGCTATACAGGCGCTATTTTTAGCGCTGTGGCGCCTGAAAAACGATGGCAGTGTGAAAGGGGTCTTAGAATTATCTAAGAGCTATAGGTCCTTAGTGTTGTCTATGTAAATTGCTATGTCTATTTGCATTGCTATGTGCCATAGTGATGAAGGGATTAGATTCAGAAAGCACAGGAGGGGGTATATGAATTCTGGAAGTGTTAAATACAGATTTTATGGCAGGATATTGACCACACAGGAGGTCAGCATTACATCTGATTTAGGGCTCTTTAACACTGACGAACCGTATGTCCGTTTTTCATCCTTCCGTTTTAGGATGAAAAACAGACATACATGTATCCCTATGGGATAGCGGGTGTCAGCGGATGAGCATCCGCTGACACCCGCTCTCGTCCGTGCCCGCTCTGCTCCGTTTCTGCAGACGGAGGAAAACCCAATTTTTTCATCCGTCTGCAGAGCGGATCGGGTGACGACGGACTCTACGGTCCGTCGTCACCCGATCTCCCATAGGGGAGAGCGGCGCTCTGACAGGTCCATCCCTGCACGGAGTGTAGAGACGGACCTGTCATCTTCCTGCTCAGCGGAGATCGCTCCGGCGATCCCCACTGAGCAAGCGGCTATCCACGGGGCGGTTCTGCACTGATCCGCCCCGTGTGAGGGGGGCGGACTGACCATTCGGCCACTAGGGGGCCCCATCAGGGTCGCCAGCCTCAGTAAAACCATGGACAGTATGTAAAAAAATCTGTGTTTTTTTTACATCTGTCTCGGAAATGTCCTTTACCGACATCCTTTTGGTCTAAAAATCCAGAGATTTTAGCTGCCCCACCTCTCCAGTACCTTCTCAGCCAATAGAAACATGTCTGTGTATACTGTGTGATTGTATACTGTGCGTGTGTATACTGTGTGGCCCCATAATCTGATTGCCTGGGGGCCCCAAATTCTCCTATTGCCCGGGGGCCCCATGAGTTGTCAGTCCGCCCCTGACCACATCTATTTTATATTATTATGTTTATCAGCCATTTCATAATGAAAGAACAAGAATTTTGGAGATGAAGGAAGCAGGGTCACAATGATTGTGACAAGAAGCCTAAAAAACATCAGGGGCCACACCGTGACCTGTCATTTCTACCAATTATTTCATACCTATTATTACTGCTCTGTGTATGGTTGATCATGTGCTTTATTTTATACTTAATACCCTTTCTCTCTGTTTTATCAGGTTTACGATAACAAACCCCACGATGCCATGGCCGACTATTATTCACTTGGTGTCATCCTGTACGAAATGGCCACAGGAGCAGAGCCAGAATCAGCCAGATCCAAGAACTACTTCTATCCAAGGAACATTGACCCTGACCTTCGAGATGTTATTGAGCGAGTAAGTATCGATAGTCTAGAATTAGAGGGCTTTCACACCGAGCTGCGAGGGGGGACGTCGGTGGTAAAGTGGCGCTATTTGGCGAAAAGGGTTTAAATCTGCCTGCAAAACGTCGCGGGAGCGGCATTTTGCTGGCGGTATCGCATCGCTGCCCCATTTATTTCAATGGGGAGCAGCGGTGGAGGAGTGGTGAGTTTTTGTGACGCCCTGCCAGAGCACCGCTCCAGTGTGAAAGCCCTCGGGCTTTTACACTGGAGTCAATGGAGCCGATTTTTTCAGGCGCTATACAGGCGCTATTTTTAGCGCTGTGGCGCCTGAAAAACGATGGCAGTGTGAAAGGGGTCTTAGAATTATCTAAGATCTATAGGTCCTTAGTGTTGTCTATGTAAATTGCTATGTCTATCTGCATTGCTATGTGCCATAGTGATGAAGGGATTAGATTCAGAAAGCACAGGAGGGGGTATATGAATTCTGGAAGTGTTAAATACAGATTTTATGGCAGGATATTGACCACACAGGAGGTCAGCATTACATCTGATTTAGGGCTCTTTAACACTGACGGACCGTATGTCCGTTTTTCATCCTTCCGTTTTAGGATGAAAAACGGACATACATGTATCCCTATGGGATAGCGGGTGTCAGCGGATGAGCATCCGCTGACACCCGCTCTCGTCCGTGCCCGCTCTGCTCCGTTTCTGCAGACGGAGGAAAACCCAATTTTTTCATCCGTCTGCAGAGCGGATCGGGTGACGACAGACTCTACGGTCCGTCGTCACCCGATCTCCCATAGGGGAGAGCGGCGCTCTGACAGGTCCGTCCCTGCATGGAGTGCAGAGACGGACCTGTCATCTTCCTGCTCAGCGTAGATCGCTCCGGCGATCCCCGCTGAGCAAGCGGCTATCCACGGGGCGGTTCTGCACTGATCCGCCCCGTGTGAAAGAGCCCTTACCCATGTGACATCCTGAAAACATGAGCTGTTGGGGAACTCCTAGACCGGTTCAGGAATGTTACCTTAGATCCTTCTAGCAGACATACCTTAATTTAAAACTACACTAAGGAATTAAAATATGACACTGAGAAGTTTTTTTTTTCTTTTTAATAATAGCCGACACTAAACTGGCTAATTTATCATTTTCTATTAGTGACAATCCACTGTATGCTAAATTTCATATCTTTTTCATTACAGCTTCTTGAAGAACATCCGAGAGATCGATGGTGGGCAGTGAAAAGACTACGAGAACACCCCTTCTTCAGATCTATTGACTGGAGGAAGTTGGAGGAAGGAAAGGTCACGTCACCATTGTGGATGCCAGAGGTAAGTCCATTGGAAGTACAATTAATATAATGTGTGCACATACAAGGAGATCATTTCATAGGGAGCTGCATTCAGTCACTAGGAATTGCAGAATAATTATAAACTGCAAAAAAAAATAAACACATGTTCATCTGCACATTTGCTATATTCCACATGCAGCCAACTGCTAATTATTATTATAAAATATCATTATAAGGTCATAGAAGAACCAAAATATCAGTCATAATGGTACCATTGGGTAGTATAGTGTTACATTTGAAAATGCATCTCCTGGTTGGTATGTCATGTATTGAATGATAAGTCTGATTTATGTATTTTCTTGTTGCAGTGCCAAGAAATAGACACAAATGAGCAACTTGAAGTGAAGAAACTGATTCACTACAAAAGAAAGAAAGAGAGGAGAATTGCAAATGCGAAACAGAGATTGTTTGATGGCTTCAGCTTCATAAGCGAGAAATGGAGAAAGATGCTGAACAGGAACTGAAGGAATAAGGTCTGCTGACATTTAAGAAACACTCACTAATCCAAGAGTGCTGTACGGTCTTCAGCCGGGCCGATACTTTGCTGGTCTTCGTATCCCCAGCATTGCCAACTAGAAGTGCGCATGCACAAAATCCAGCTGTCTCTCCTGACGTGGATCGACATTGCAGGACAATATCGATTGGATTTACATTGTGGAATACAACCCTAGCTCTTTTGGGTTGGAAGATTGTCAGCAGATTGCCACATTTGTGCATCACTCATCGTGATAGACATGGATAAACATTGCTGGACGACATTAATGACATTGGATTTACATTGTATTAGATAACCCTGTCCATTTTGGGTCTGAAGATTGGAAATAGTGGTGGTTTGCCATATCAGCAGACCACCTTTATGCATCACTCATTGTGATTGACATGGATCAACATTGCTGGACGACATTAATGACATTGGAGTTATATCGTATTACATAACCCTGTCCATTTTGGGTCTGAAGATTGGAAATAATGGTGGTTTGCCATATCAGTAGATCACCACCTTTGTGCATTACTCATTGTGATTGACAATGGTATTGCTAAGGGGGTGCGGACCGCACCCGGATGACACCCGCCAGAGGGATGACACCCACCAGACAAGGTTTTTGAGGGGATTGAGGGGAATTTGTGGGAGGAGGGGGGGATTTGTGCTAGGGGAGGGGATTGGGGGGATTTGTGGGAGGAGGGGGGATTTGTGGGAGGAGAGGGGATTGTGGGAAAGGATTTGTGGGAGGAGGGGGGAGGGGGGATTTGTGCTAGGAGAGGAGAGGGGATTGGGGGGGATTTGTGCTAGGAGAGGGGGATTGGGGGGAGGGGATGGGGGGATTTGTGGGAGGAGGGGGGATTTGTGCTAGGAGAGGGGATTGGGGGGGGGGATTTGTGGGAGGAGGGGTATTTGTGGGAGGAGAGGGGATGGGTGGGATTTGTGGGAGGAGGGGGATTTGTGCTAGGAGAGGGGATTGGGGGAAGGATTTGTGGGAGGAGGGGGGATTTGTGCTAGGAGAGGGGATTGGGGGGAGGATTTGTGGGAGGAGGGGGGATTTGTGCTAGGAGAGGGGATTGGGGGATTTGTGCCAGGAGAGGGAATGGGGGCGGTTGTGGGGATGGGATTTGTGCTAGGAGAGGAGATTGGGGGGTATTTGTGGGAGGAGGGGCATTGGGGGGGAATTTGTGCAGTAGCAGGGGAGGGCAACATGGTGTCACCTGTGTGACACCATGTTTCCCCGCACCAGATTCCCCCCACCCAGGCCCGTTGCAACAGGACAGGCAAAGCAAGCAATTGCTTGGGGCACCGAGCTGGCCTGGGGCCCCAGCCTAGGGTGCCTGCCTGCTGCCTGTCACTGTCCTGGATTGCAGCCCTGGGTCGATCTAATGCATGATCGATCTGACTGTCTATCCCTGTCTCAGACTGTGGACCCCTAGCTGGCACTGTGCTGGTTGCTACCTGCCGCCCGCTTGGCGTGTAGCAACCAGTGACGTCATGAGCAGAGCAGGAGAGAGGCAGAGTTGTGCCTATCACAGCGGAGGACTCAGAAGATCTAGCTAGCTCCACCCACCTCCTCCCTCCCTGTATGTTCTGGTCCTCGAGTCCAGCCAGGCACTCAGGCAGCGGCATGCTGCTGCAGAAGAAACACTTGACAGAGAGACAGTTTGCAGCACTGTTAACCACTTGCTGACCGCCTCCTGTACATTTACGTCGGCAGAATGGCACGTACAGGCAAAACCCCGTACCTGTACGTGCCTGCCTTCCAGCGGGTGGCGGACCCCCCCCCCCGCCGGCGGAGACGGTCAGCTTCGCTTCAGGAGCGATCCGAGATGAGGGGGCGGCCAGTGTTTTCTCACGATCGCTCCTGGCGAATGAGAAGCTTCCCCTGCCTGTGAACTGTAAACACAGGCAGGAGGAAGTGATGTCACACTCCTAGTGTCGGTCTTTCTGACCTCGACGCCGAGGAGTGAAGACACACAAGTAAGTGCACAAACAGTACACTGACACCAGCACACGTAGAAACACATTTCACCCCCCCCAGTCACCCCCGATCACCCCCCAGATCACCCCCTGCCCCCCAGTCACAGTGTCACTGATTGCAGTGATCATTTATTTACTGATCACTGCATTTAGTGTCAGTTGTGACTGTAACAAGTGTCAGGGCAGTTAGCTTTAGGCCCCTTTAGGTCCAAGGTAGCCCCCTACCCCCCCTAAAGGTTTAACCCCTTGATTGCCCCCCCCAGTAACCCTTTCACCCCCTTTTGCCAGTGTCACTAAGCGATCGTTTTTCTGATCGCTGCATTAGTGTCACTGGTGCTGCTAGGTAGCCAGTTATTTTTTTAGGTTAACCGCCAGGTTTATATAGGTTCATAAATAGGTTTATAGGTCAGGTACCCCCATATTACAACCCCCTGATTGCCCCTAGAGTTAACTCTTTTACCAGTGATCACCGTATAAGTGTCACTGGTGACGCTGGTTAGCCAGTTAGTTATTTTGGTTTTTAGGTTCCCCGTCAGGTTTTTATATAGCGTCAGGTACCCCCATATATTACCTAATAAAGGTTTTAACCCCCTGATTGCCCCTAGTTAACCCTTTCACCAGCAGTGATGTAAGTAACTGAGTTAAAATAAACTGAGTTACTTAACGCAGTTACTTTAGAGGGTAACGAGTAATCTAACTGATTACTTTTCCCCTCATGGTAACTCAGTTCCCATTACTTTGGCTTAGTTACCCCAATTACATCTACCGCCACTAGATGGCAGTAGTGTAATTCCGGTGTCCTGCCGAAAAAGTTCCCCCGCCGGATAAGGACCCCCTGTACTGCGCAGGTGCAGCGCTTGCGCAGTACGAAGGACTACGGAGCTTCTGAAAATTGCCGAACCTAAACAGCTCTGAGTGAACTCTACACCACGCAGGCGCAGTTATCATGTAATTGTACGAGGCGATGCCGCACGCTCCTGATGCTCGTGCTACTCTGCAAGGGGCGTCTATCGTGTAACTAAGGGGCGGGTCTAGTATTACTGTAACCAAGGGGTGCATTTTTTATTATTGTTATATATCGAGCTCTGCCCATTAATTTAACATTCGCCCTCTTCTGTAGAAATCCGCCCTTTACATGATATAATAATAATAATAGACCCGCCCCTTGCTTACACGCTATAACAGATCTGCCCCTTGGTTAGAGTAATAATAGAGCAGCCCCTTGGTTACACGATATATAACAATAATAATAAATGCGCCCCTTGGTTACAGTAATACTAGACCCGCCCCTTAGTTACACGTATAGAATAATAAAAAAAAAGTCAGTTACTTTGCTGTGTAACTAATTACTTTTCCAATGTAGTAACTGAGTTACTAACGCAATTACTTTTTGGGAGAAGTAATTTGTAACTTAACTAATTACTTTTTTAAAGTAAGATGACCAACACTGTTCACCAGTGATCACTGTATAACTGTTACGGGTGACGCTGGTTAGTTACTTTGTTTTTTATACTGTCAGGGCACCCGCCATTTATTACCCAATAACGGTTTAACCCCCTGATCGCCCAGCGGGTGATATCAATTAGGTTTTAGGGTCAAATAAGGTCTGCATCGCCCCAGGTTGGTGCCAGTACCGCAAACACCCACGTGCAAAGCATACACCTCCCCTAGTGGTATAGTATCTGAACAGATCAATATCTGATCTGATCAGATCTATACTAGCGTCCCAGCAGTTTAGGGTTCCAAAAAACTCATTGTTAGCGGATCAGCCCAGATACCTGCTAGCACCTGCGTTTTTTCCCCCTCCGCCCAGCCCAGCCCACCCAAGTGCAGTATCGATCGATCACTGTCACTTACTAAACACATAACTGCAGCGTTCGCAGAGTCAGGCCTGATCCCTACAATTGCTAACAGTTTTTTTGGTAGCGTTTTGATTCAGTCGCTAACAGTCAGGAGCTTTTTTACCTGTGAATCTCACTAGTGTACTACTAAATTTAGAGCCCAAAATGGCAAATCGAAAGTACACTAGTGAACAGGCCTACACGTTTCTGAGCCAGACAGATAGTGAAGAGGAGGTCACTCATCTGTCAGAATCAGGCTCAGAATACGATCCTGTAGACGACAGCGGCTCCATGACAGATAGCTCTGACGACAGAGGTGTGGTCCCTGCTAAGGTCAGGCGTACCCGATCCCGATCTTCTGCTGTTGTTGAGATGCAAGAACCGTATGGAGCAGAGAAGTACTAGCGCCGCTATTCCTTCTGGTGAACTGGCAAGCACCAGCGGCCTAGTACACCCTGGACGTTCATCCAGCACTGCAGTATCACGTGGTGACGTGGCGAGTCCCATAAGTGTTCAAGCTGGCGAGGTGGCAAGCACAAGTAGTGTCCCACTGCCACCAAGAAGAAGACAAAGTGTCCTTCCTGCAGAATTTGCCAATCCTGATTGGGTGCCCACCACTTCTGCAGAACCTGTAATTCCCCCTTTCACTGGCCAACCCGGTATTCAGGTGGAAACAGCTGATTTTAAGCCATCCGATTTTTTATCGCTGTTTTTCACGGAAGATCTCTATAGATCTATTGTGGACCAAAGTAATACAGCACTTCACAGGCTAGGATACACTTTCACAGGGTCTCCCAAGATGCCATCGCATTTTGAGACCCGACCGTTACAGTTAAAATTACAGTTACAAAAAAAAAGTGTAAAAAAAAATAAAAAACAAAAAAAAACCCCCAAAAAAATAAAAAAACAAAAAATATTTTTCAGGTGCGCCATTCAGCTGCAGCGCAGATTTATTTATCTTGACAGCAACAGCATTTGCTCCCACAATACATAAAGCCGTGACTCCAGTGCTGTCGGAGGTGATTTCACCACCACAGTTAAAAAAAAAGAGCATATATGCCGAAGCATGGGGGCAGCAGGGGCGGAGGAGCGATTTGCTCCTAATGCCACGTACATACGGTCGAAATTCCGACGGAGGCTTGTCCATGGAAAAGTCCGACCATGTGTACGTGGCATAACCTTTTTTGTGGGAGGATGCCCCCATGCTTCGGCATATATATATTTTAGGCACAGGTTGCGTTAAAAAATGTTTTATTTTTTACTATGTTTTTTTTTTTGGTATTTGCTTTGCAGGTATGGTATGGTAAGGTCTTACTGTTATACTGTAATGTTACTTTGTTTTAATGTTAACCATAATTTGCTTAGCAGGTACGCCATTCAGTTGCAGCGCAGATTTATTTATCTTGACAGCAACAGCGTTTGCTCCCATGATACATAAAGCCGTGACTCCAACGCTGTAGGAGGTTACATAGTTACATAGTTACATAGTTAGTTAGGTTGAAAAAAGACACAAGTCCATCCAGTTCAACCACAAATTAAAAAAAAAAAATATATATATATACATATATATATCATACAATCCCATATACCCCATTCTATACCCACAGTTGATCCAGAGGAAGGCAAAAAAACCCCAGCAGAGCATTCTCCAATTTGCTAAAGCAGGGGAAAAAAAATTCCTTCCTGATCCCCCGAGAGGCAATCGGATTTTCCCTGGATCAACTTTACCTATAAATGTCAGTACCCAGTTATATTATGTACATTTAGGAAAGTATCCAGGCCTTTCTTAAAGCAATCTACTGAGCTGGCCAGAACCACCTCTGCAGGGAGTCTATTCCACATTTTCACAGCTCTTACTGTGAAGAAACCTTTCCTTATTTGGAGATGAAATCTCTTCTCCTCTAGACGTAAAGAGTGCCCCCTTGTCCTCTTTGTTGACCGTAAAGTGAATAACTCAACACCAAGTTCACTATATGGACCCCTTATATATTTATACATGTTGATCATATCCCCCCTTAATCTCCTTATCAAGGGTGAATAAATTCAGTTCCTCTAATCTTTCCTCATAGCTGAGCTCCTCCATGCCTCTTATCAGTTTGGTTGCCCTTCTCTGCACTTTCTCCAGTTCCCCCAATATCCTTTTTGAGAACTGGTGCCCAAAACTGAACTGCATATTCCAGATGAGGTCTTACTAATGATTTGTACAGGGGCAAAATGATATCTCTCTCTCTGGAGTCCATACCTCTCTTAATACAAGAAAGGACTTTGCTCGCTTTGGAAACCGCAGCTTGGCATTGCATGCTATTATTGAGTTTATGATCTACCAAAACCCCCAGATCCTTCTCCACTACGGATTCCCCCAGTTGTACTCCCCCTAGAATGTATGATGCATGCATATTCTTAGCCCCCAAGTGCATAACTTTACATTTATCAACATTAAACCTCATCTGCCACATAGTCGCCCAATTAGACAGAGCATTGAGGTCGGCTTGTAAATTGGAGACCTCCTGTAAGGACGTTATTCCACTGCATAGCTTGGTGTCATCTGCAAAGACAGAAATGTTACTTTTGATCCCAGACCCAATATCATTTATAAAGATATTAAAAAGTAAGGGTCCCAGCACTGAACCTTGGGGTACACCACTGATAACCTTAGCCCATTCAGAGTAAGAATCATTAACCACGACTCTCTGAATTCTGTCTTTTAGCCAGTTTTCTATCCATTTACAAACCGATATTTCCAAACCTGTAGACCTTACCTTACACATGAGCCGTGTGTGGGGAACTGTATCGAACGCTTTTGCAAAATCCAAGTATACCACGTCCACAGCCACGCCTCTGTCCAAGGTTTTACTTACCACCTCATAAAAAGAGGTGATTTCACCACCACAGTTAAAAAAAAAAGAAGAGCATATATGCCGAAGCATGGGGGCAGAGGGGGCGGAGGAGCGATTGGCTCCTAATGCCGCGTACATACGGTCGAAATTCCGACGGAGGCTTGCCCGTGGAAAAGTCTGACCGTGTGTATGCGGCATAACCTTTTGTGGGAGGATGCCCCCATGCTTTGGCATATATAAATGGTGCATGTATGCCCATAATTAGAAGTGGGTGGATGAAGGGAGGTATTCTAATGGTGGGCATACCCACCGATCAATCTCTTTTTTTCGTTCAGCCAAGAGGCTGCACTTTCCAAAGGCTGACAATTGGTCCGGGGCTGAAGTGGTTATTGTAACAGACAGTAGAAAGGCAAGTAAAATGCATTGCTCACCAACATCATCATAAGGGTGGGCAGGACTGGAGCAGGAGAGGACACACAGACATATCCTAGCAGGGCAGGGAGGGTCCTTGCTGGGACTTTAAATCCTTCACTTTTGGGGATGATCATGTGACCCCCCCAAAAGTGAAGAACTACAGGTCCCAACATGAACCCCTCAGAGCTGAAGATGTTTCCTGCATCACTGGCACTGCACACATGTTGATGACTCCTCACACCCAGCCCTTCAGTCCAGCTGTTCACTGTCTCTTCTCTCTCACTACACCTGCAGAAGCTCCCCACCATCCCACGGTCCCCCTGTCCATCCCACGGTCCCCCTGTCCATCCCACGGTGAACTTAAACTATTGCTATGCTGTGATTCCTGTAGGCTTTGCGTGCGTGTGTGCGGGTGGGGGGGGGGAGATTGGCCTCCATATCCATTTTGCTTGGGGCCCCCAAATTCCTTCAAACGGCCCTGCTCCCACCCTAGGGATGCCACTGGTGGTTGCCATGGATCTACAATGCTGGACGATGTGAATAACATTGGTAAATTATGTCACATCATGTTACATAACCGCCGGTCACTATCTGCAGGACAGGGGTTTGCCAATTCAGCAGATAACCACCTTTGTGCATCACTCATTGTGAATGACATACATCGACATTGCTGGATGACATAAATGACTTTGGATTTACATCGTATTACATATCCCCATCCATTTTGGGTGTGAGGATTGTATTTATTTCCTATAATAAATACATAGCTAATAAACAATACACCCCTGAACTTGCGGAAATAGCTCAGGTGAGAGAGCGTTAAATTAAAAAGGTCTAACGGTCCCTGGTTCAATCCCAGATTTTGGCAGCTGTTCCCAGGAGTTTGAGGAAGTAGAATTGATCTACATTAGCCAAATAAAGAGCGATATATGGAGACCTGATGAGCGATCCATTTGTCTTTTATTGTATTGGCTTTTATGGACGTGGCATTATACATGTGCTTCAGTTTTTGCCCGGTGGTAGACCGCTGTCAGCTCTATGGACTACTGGATATAAACGACTCCGCTATACCTTTACGGCAGGCTACTTCTGATCTGGTCCAGAAAATCATACAGTCTTCTGTTTTTTTTTTCTGGATGGCGATGGGAGCAGACGCGTGTTAGCAGAGCTCCCGGCTCCGACTCACCATCCTGCCTTAATCCGGGTACATCAGACCCAATATTGAGGGGATACCCATCAGCAGTGGAAGCGGAGACAGCGGGCGATGCCAGTGGGGAAGAAGTACGGCCAGAAAAGGACCGGCAAGCCGACTGTGAGTACCCGACCCGTGACGCGGCCTACCTCCCAGGCTCCCCAACACATGGAGACCCAGACGGACTCCCCGCCGGACGGCGCAATACAGGCCGGCACCGCGGCCTTTGACGCCCTAATGCTGGCGATCTCGACCTGCCAAAACACACTAACCACCAAGATCGACCATGTCCAGATCGAGACGGCCCTCATACGGAGGGACATGGACAAATTCCGCGACCGCGTGACGGAGGCGGAGAGGCGGGTGTCGGAGGTGGAGGACACACAGCGGGATCACCATGGGGACATCCAGGCCCTGAAGATTAGGGTAAAACACCTGGAATCAAGGGCGGAAGACGCCGAGAACCGGAACAGGCGCAACAACCTGCGGGTTCTCGGCCTTCCGGAGGGGGCAGAGGGCAACAACCCGGTGGAATTCATGGAGCGGCTCCTACCAACCCTGCTCCCTGAAGCCCGGTTTTCCCCGCACTTCTCTATCGAGAGAGCCCATAGGATGCCGACAACCAGGGGTCCCCAGGGAGCTCCACCGCGTACGTTCATATTTAAACTGCTTCATTACCGTGACCGCGACACAGTCCTCCGGGCGGCAAGACAGCAAGGAGAACTGAAATTCGAAAATACCAGGCTGCTAATATTTCCGGACTATTCTGTGGAGACACAGCGCCAGAGAAAATCCTTTGATCAAGTCAGGAGCCTGCTACGCCAAAAGGGGGTCAAATACAGCATGCTCTTCCCCGCCCGCCTGAGGGTTCAAGACGGAGAGAAGATACAATTCTTTACCTCACCCAGGGAAGCGGCAGCATGGGCAGAAGCTCTCCCCCGCTAACCTTACATCAGGTATGCTGACAACCCCAGACCAAAGTACATGGCCAACCTATGCAGCAGATCCCCACACTTTGCCCCCTATGACATGGATATTAGCTCCTGGACTCTAGTTGGAGTGACGGCTCCCGTTTACTGACTTCCCGGGCTTGTAGCAGCTGGTCCCCCTCCCCCCACCTCATGGATGGTTGAGCATGCTGCTGGTGGCTCCTACGGACCCAGGCGGGGGGTAGCTCTAGCACTCTGAACCCTGGCTCTGTTTCGGTCCCCCCCCCCCCCGTAGAGACTTATGGACCGGCCGTACACGTTCCCCACTTCTCCTCCCTGCCTTGCAGAGCCGGGGGGATTTACTGAACCTGCTCCTGGCTGGATAACCTGGAGTGAGCTACACTCCCCCTCCGGTTCCCGGTTTTGTTACTCCAGGATCTAGACACTCTTGGCGAAACTTTTCCCTCTGCCTGCACCTGCTCACGGGGGGCGACCCCGCGGGAACCCGGTACCTTGGGGGGGGGGGGTTGGGGGCATGGGTATATCCTCAATAACTCTTCACATGATCGGGACTACTGCTGGCTCTTTCTAATGTTCCTCCAACGGAGCTGTCTTTTGGGGAGAGTTAATCCGCAGGCACCCTAGCTGTGCCAAAAGGGAGGTCATGAGACTATAGTGTCTGGGATGTTGTTAAGTACTCTCTCACTGTATGTCCTAATGTTTTGAAGTGTGTGCCCCCGGGGACCCGGGTGATATGTACCAATGAATCCTTCTGTTCTGTGGAGCGAGCACTTTGCCCCACAGCGCAGCTACAGTAGGAGGTTGACACCTCTTGCACATTGCCCCCAAGTTAGGCTTTGAGCCAACATTTGTTTGGGAATGGAGACCTTCCCCCGAGTTCGGGGGGTGGGTGGGATGGGGGGGGGGAATTATTACAGTTGGACTGCGGTTGCAGCCCCCAAGTTTATATGTACATTCTTTTTGTATCTATTGACAGTACTGTTCAGTTTTAAGATGGGTGAGGATGCATACTCAGTGTTGGGCCCTGGGACCCTAGCCGGATCCGGAGTACAAGGTTCAAGGAGCGTGATCTCTACATTAAATCCTGCAATGTTTTCTCACATCTTCCATGTCTTCTCTTAGGATACTCTCCTGGAACACGAGAGGCCTTAACTCACCGATTAAAAGATCCCTGGTCTTTCAGTTTGTTAAATCCTACCACCCTCACATATGCGTGTTCCAGGAGACACATCTGGTCGGGAAGAAGACGTTTAGTCTAAAAAAGCCATGGGTGGGGCATCACTACCATTCGACTCATTCAACATTTTCACGGGGCGTCAGCATTCTAGTTTTGAAATCACTTCCCTTCAGGCTCCTTGACCTGGCTCTGGATCCGGAGGGTAGGTACGTGGTGATGCATGCACTGATACACAATGTCCCATGGGTTATAGTGGGCCTGTATTTGCCACCCCCGGCCTCTTTACACGTACTAAACCTTATCACTACCAAGATAGCAGAGTTCTCCACGGGCAACGTAGTTCTCCTAGGCGATTTTAACCTAGTCCCTGACGCGGCGATTGATAGACTCCACTCTGCTGACACGACACGCCAGGGACTAGCGGACTGGGCCGACACGTATGGGTTTACTGACGTTTGGCGCTGGAAGAACCCCCAGGCGAGGGCATATACCTGTCATTCATCGACCCATAGAACCTTTTCACGCATTGATCTGGTCTATGTGGGCGGCCCTGTGCTCCCCAAGGTCCGGGAGGTCAAGATCCTCCCAAGGGGTATCTCGGACCACACCCCTCTCCTCGTAGACTTTGAACTCTCGTCTGCCCAGTCGGACAAGCTTTGGAGGTTGTCTAGGTACTGGGTGTCGGACGAGGGGGTGGAGCCGAGATATGGCCAGGAACTGGAGACGTATTGGAGGGCGAATGAGGGCACAGCCTCGGCCGCCTCGGTCTGGGATGCCTTTAAGGCCTATTCAAGGGGACAGTATCAGACCATCATTGCGGAAGTTCGTAGAGAGCGCAGGAAAGAACTCACCGACACAGAGGCAGAAGTTGTGAGGCAGGAGGCTGAGTATGTGCGATCCCCAGACCCCCAATCCTATGCTAAGTTGCAGTCCCTGTCCAGGGAAGCTCTCTTGCTGCGTACGGCTCTGACGCAAAAGAGACTTTTACATCAAAAACAAAGGATATTTGAACAGGGGGAAAAGACTGGACACCTGCTGGCTTGGCTCTCCAAAGAGCAAACAGTAGGTATGACCATCTGCCAGATCCAACCTGCTGACGGCCCCCCCTTATCCACTCCAGAGGAGATTAATTCCGAGTTTGCCTCCTTCTACCAGAATTTATATCGCTCTAGAGTGGATTACGACCCCCTGGCCCTGGTAACCTACCTGGATAACGTAGATGTCCCGTCCCTCACCCCAGCTTATGCTAGGACCTTAGACGCCCCCATTAAAACTGAGGAGATACAAAGAGCACTAAAAATGATGCAGACGGGGAAAACACCGGGACCGGACGGTTTCCCGGTGGAATTTTATAAAGCGTATGCGGAACAGTTAGCCCCCAGATTCCAATCACTACTTGCGGAGTTCATGAAGAGTGGCTGCCTTCCAGACACAATGCAGGAAGCGGTGATAGTGGTCATCCCGAAGCCGGGTAAGGATCCTGCTTCGTGTTCATCATATCGCCCTATTTCCCTCCTCAATGTGGACGCTAAAATCCTTTCTAAGGTCCTCGCCAATAGACTAAACACGGTCATCACTGCCCTAATCCACCCGGACCAGACGGGCTTTATGCCCGGAAGAGGGACGGACATAAATATCCGTAGACTACACACACACATTGCACTTGCCTCAGAGAGGGGGGTCGGAGTGGTGGCCTCACTCGACGCCGAGAAGGCATTCGACTCGGTCGAGTGGGGCTACCTATGGGCTGTCCTCCAAAGGTTTGGCTTCGGACCTGGGTTCCTGACTTGGCTCCAGATGCTGTATGCCCGGCCGAGGGCCCGGGTCCGCACCAACGGGACCCTCTCGGGGGAATTTACGCTGGGGAGGGGCACGAGGCAGGGATGCCCGCTCTCCCCGGCCTTGTTTGCACTGGCTTTGGAACCCCTGGCATCCCTTCTCAGAGCTAGCGAATCCATAAAAGGCATACAGGTGGGTAACCTGACAGAAAAAATCTCCTTGTATGCGGACGATTCACTCCTTTATTTGGCGGACGCCTCTGATTCATTAAGGGCGGCATTGGCCCTATTTGACGAATTCGGACACTTTTCGGGAGTTCGCATAAATTGGAGTAAATCTGTCTTATTCCCCTTATGTCCATCCATGCCTCAGGCTGATACGGGAACCCCTTTGAAATGGGTGGACGAATTCACTTACCTAGGAGTGAAGATAGGGCACAGCATGGCAGGATACCTAGACAAAAACTTGTACCCACTGTTATCACAACTCCAGCAGAGGTGCTCTGTCTGGAAGTCCCTCCCATTGACACCAGTAGGAAGGGGCAATCTTTTAAAGATGATCTATTTACCAAAATTCCTCTACTTCTTTAGGCAGACCCCGACCCCGATCCCCAAATCATTTTTCCGACGTCTAGATAGCATAGTGATCTCCTTTATCTGGGCTGGGAAAACCCCGAGGGTGGCACTTAGCATACTCTACCTCCCTTTGTCTGGGGGAGGCTTGGCGATGCCCAACTTCCTAGTTTATTATTGGGCTGCGGTCCTGGTGACAATAAGGTGGTGGTTTTCACAACCAAAAGGGAATCCAGCGGTCAACCTGGAGGCAGCCCTGATGGGGTCGTATGCGGCATTGTCCAACCTTCCGTACAGAGGACCAAAGGCCTGCCCAGAAGTCACTACCCCTATGAAGACTACCCTTCAGGTGTGGAGATCCTCCAGAGCTGCTCTTCTGGACGAATCCAGCATCTCCCCCCACACCCCAATATGGGGTAACCCCAGACTCACACACCTCTATACAATCCCTGACCAAGCTGGGTGGGCACGAAAAGGTATCACCACCCTGAAACATGTTATGCCACGGGGCACGGTACTTACGTTCCCGGAGTTGCAGGCCTCACATAATCTCCCGAGAGCATTTCTCTTTAGGTACTGGCAGCTCAAACACGCTCTTAAGGCCCAATTCCCCTCCCAGATGACCCTTGAACCTGACTCCATAGAACGCCTCATAATATCGCGAGCGCTGGACAAACCCTTATCCTCCCTATATCTCTATCTTACTGTGGCCCACGATGTAAAAAGTAATAAATCCATGCTTAAATGGAGAGCGGACATTCCGTCCCTGGGGGAGGAGGAATGGGAGGAGTGCCTCACGGCCTATATTCCATCTATGATCGCCGCCAGGGATAGATACATCCAGTTAAAATTCCTACATAGAGCCTATTACACCCCTCAAAGACTGGCTAGCATATATCCGGGCACGAGTCCCAACTGCACTCGCTGTGAGCTCGAAACTGGCTCCTTCTTCCATATGGTCTGGTCCTGTCCCAAGCTGCTCCCTTTTTGGAGCTCGGTTGCGGACACCCTGGGGTCAGTTTGCGGGGTAGAATTGCCCTTGGATCCCCAGATCCTGCTCCTGAGCCACTTGGAGGATATAGCGGGGGATAGATATGTCAAACTGTGTCTTACATATTCCCTATTTTACGCCCGTAGAGAGATTCTTCTCAAGTGGAAGCAGAAAGATCCCCCATCCAGGGAAGCATGGCAGAAGGCAATTAATAATGTGTTACCCTTATACCGTATTACTTATGAAAGCAGGAACTGCCCACAGAAATTTGATAAGGTTTGGTCTTGTTGGGTGGATGCATATGATTAATCAAGTCCCCCCCCCCTCCCCTCCCCGTTCTTCCCTCCCCTCCCCCGCTCCCCGGGCGGGGGGGGGAGTCCCACTCGGGAGAGCTGGCCTCTCTCGGGGGGCTCCCCCCCTACGCCCGCGGATGCCTTCCCCCCCCCCCCCCAGCCGATACCTTCACTTATCCTGTGCAGCTATCCACAAGCTTCCCTCACCGCTGATGTTGCTACCCTACTGTGGCGATATCCTTCACCAACTGTTTGGTATACAGCGGAGAAAAACTTGAATAGGAATTAATGACTGTTTAGTATGCTAAATACTGTTGTGTACTTGAACATCTACTGTCGGATCCTCTGTATGATGTATGTTGTGTTGTACTGTCTAGTTTGTTAATAAAATAAAAAACTTTTCTGTTAAAAAAAAAAATTTCAGTGTGTGTCAACGCATGACAACACTCCTGCCCAAAGCAATAAGAAATACAGAGAAACACAGACACACAGATGAGAAGTCAGCCTTAAGCCCCATACACGCGGTCGGACAATCCGCGGACCAGGTCGGTCGGATCCTGTCCATCATACTTTGTCTGATGTTGGTTTTGCGTACACACGGTCGGACAAAGTTGTCGGAAAATCCGATCATTCTGAACGTGGTGACGTTTGTTGCCTACGACGGGACTACGTAGAGGCTAGTAGCCAATAGCTTTGGTCTTGTAATGTGATCTGAGCATGCGTAGCACTTTGTCCGGTCGGACAACCGTACACACGATCGGATTTGGTGTGATCGGACCGGGTTGTCGGCAAATCTATCCAGCAGGAGATAAGACTTTGTCCGTCGGACAATCCGACGTACACTGTCCGATGGTGCATACACACGGTCTGATTTTTCAACAACATTGTCCGATCGGACAGAATCCATGAAAAAGTCCG
>CM053038.1:98175390-98270006 GCA_028564925.1 Lithobates sylvaticus
AGCAGTGGTAACACGTATTCTGTTATAAATCAGATGTAAACATTCCTGGCTTAACAATTCAATTCCAATGTATTTAAGTATTTAGAACATTCATGCAGGTGCAGTCTGAAAGACATAATTTACTTTGTACATTTGTCTCTGTTTATTGGTTCATAATGGTTACAGACTTCAAGGTGAACTATAGTGTAAGTTCAGTAAGCATGTCTTTGGGGCCCACTCACACTAGTGTGTTGCAGTAATGAAAAATAAAACTCATGTTTTTTTTTTTTAACAATAAAAAATAAAAAAAATAAAAATATAAAAAATAAAACTCATGTTTAACTAAAGTCATTGCAATGCCTGGTACCCAATGCATTAAGCTAAATGTGCTGTGATACCATTCTTATATTACGTATTACGTATTTATCGGAGTATAACATGCACCGGCGTATAACACGCACCCCAAGTTTAGGAGGGCATTTTAAGGAAAAAAAAGTTTTAGGAGGGAAGTTTAGGGAAAAAAAAGACATTTAAGCGTCATTTGCAGCTTGCCCAGCGTCATTTGCAGCTTGCCCAGCGTCATTTGAAGCCTTGCCCAGTGTCATTGCAGCTTGCCCAGTGTCATTGTAGCTTGCCCAGTGTCATTGTAGCTTGCCCAGTGTCATTGTAGCTTGCCCAGTGTCATTGTAGCTTGCCCAGCGTCATTGCAGCCTTGCCCAGCGTCATTTGCAGCCTTGCCCAGTGTCATTGTAGCTTGCCCAGTGTCATTGTAGCTTGCCCAGCGTCATTGCAGCTTGCCCATCGTCATTGTAGCTTGCCCAGCGTCATTGCAGCCTTGCCCAGCGTCATTTGCAGCCTTGCCCAGTGTCATTGTAGCTTGTCCAGTGTCATTGTAGCTTGCCAGCGTCATTTGCAGTCTTGTCCGGGTTTAAATTTCCCGCCGCCGAGACGCTCTGTCGCGTGCGTCGCCGAAAAAGACCGAAGCGCCCCCGGAAAAGGCCGAGCCGAACAGTTCGGCTCCGCTCGCGGTCCCGCCTCCCTGCTGTTTCCGGAGAGAGCGCAGGGAGGCGGGACTACGAGCAGAGCCGAACAGTCTGCTCGGTCTATTCCAGCGCAGCTTCGTTTTTTTTCGGCCGCGATTCGGTCTTTTTCGGCAGCGCTCGCTATTTTTGTCACTTTTTTTTGGGGGTATCAACGTATAACACGCACCCACGACTTTCCCCTGATTTTAAGGGGGAAAAAGTGCGTGTTATACGCCGATAAATACGGTAAATGCATGGTCAACTGCACCTGGTCTGCACCAGGTCACTTTAGGCCCCATGCACACGAGACGCTGTTAAACGTGCGTTCAGAGGCAGTTGGACACTTTTTTTCAACTGCCCCTGAACGCATGCAATGTTATCCTATGTGACCATGTACACAGTCTTGTTTTTTCCCGTTTTTATGCAGTTGCGTTTAACCTTGTTTTTCCAGAAGCAAAAACATGGGTTCAGACACTTTGCTTTTCCACGTTTCAGACGCAAAACGCATAAGCGTTTTTAAAGGAACCCAATTTTTTGGACCAGAAAACTCAGAAATATGATGGTAAACCATAAATAATACAAAAAAAAATTGGTTTAAAATGTCGTAATTGCTTTAGATAGTTCATAGAGCATATATACTCACTGATGCAATGCCATAAAAAAACTCTATTTTTTTAGGTAGCTTAGACAATGAGGAATGCCTCCACTTCTTTGCCCCAACCCTTCATCTAATTTCTAATCTAATCAGTGACTCCACCTAGTCTGACCAAAGCATAGCAATGTCTTTTTATTACAAAGAAAAACCTGCATACCAATGTCTAGTCAGTCCAAACCCCCCACCATGTTTGTGAAATATCCAACGGACATTCGCTGTGCCGAGCGAGCTCTGACCCTGGACCTCTCACGCAATTTGCGACGACATTGCTGCCTCATCAAGTGCAACATCAGGAGCATTTCATGACATATATTCAATATGGGATCCATTTCCAAAAAAAAAAAAAAAAAAACACAGAAAGAGAGGCAAATGCAATTGTACAATTGCTCTCTCTCTGCTGCTGCTGCTCACTCTGATCAAAATGGCAGAAATAGTTAATAATGCATGCTTTCTGAGCTTGGGGAGGGTCTATATGATGTTATCTTTACAAACACTTATAGACGCAAACGTGTTCAGCAGAGTTTGCATCTGCGTCTCGTGTGCATGGGGCCTTAAAGTGTATTACCACTTTTGCAGCCAAACTGGGATAACATCTACTATATACAGTGTCTTGAAAAAGTATTCATACGCCTTGAAATTTTCCACATTTTGTCATGTTACAACTAAAAACATAAATGTATTTTATTGGCATTTTATGTGACAACCAAAAAAATAAATGTATTTTATTGGAATATCATGTGATAGACCAACACAAAGTTGCACATAATTGTGAAGTGGAAGGGAAATGATAAATATTTTAAAACTTTTTTTTACAAATAAATATCTGAAAAGTGTGGTGTGCATTTGTATTCAGCCTCTTTGATACCGCTAACTAAAATCTAGTGGTACCAATTTCCTTCAAAAGTCACCTAACAAGTAAATAGAGTCCACCTGTGTGTAATTTAATCTCAGTATAAATACAGCTGTTCTGTGAGGCCCTCAGGTTTGTTAGAGAACCTTAGTGAACAAACAGCATTGTGAAAGCCAAGGAACACACCAGACAGGCCAGGGATAAAAAAAAAAAAAAAAATCCCAAGTTTTGAACATCTCATGAAGCACTGTTCAATCCATCATCCGAAAATGGAAAGAGTATGGCACAACTGCAAACCTACCAAGATATGGCCGTTCACCTAAACTGACAGGACGGGCAAGGATAGCATTAATCAGAGAAGCAGCCAAGAGGTGACTCTGGAGGAGCTGTAGAGATCCACAGTTCAGGTGGGAGAGTCTGTCCACAGGACAACTTATAGTCGTGCACTCCACAAATCGGGCCTTTATGGATGAGTGGCAAGAAGGAAGCCATTGTTGAAAGAAAGCCATGAGAAATCCCCTTTACGGTTTGCAAGAAGCCATGGGGGACACAGCAAACATGTGGAACGAGGTACTCTGGTCAGATGAGACCAAAATGTAACTTTTTGGCCTAAAAGCAAAAACACAGGGCAATCTTAGAAGAAAACCTGTTATGCCCTGTACACATGACCGATTTTGCCGTCGGAATAATCTCTGAAGGTTTTTTCGACGGAATTCTCACGGTCACACCAAATCCCGACACATACGACGGGACTAGAAAGCAGAAGTTCAATAGCCAGTAGCCAATAGCTTCTGTCTCGTACTTGCTTCAAAACATGTGTCGTTTCTGGTGCGTCGGAACAGCATACAGACGAGCGATTTTTCCGATAGTAATTTGTTCCGTCAGAAAAATATAGAACATGTTCTCTATCTAAGTCCGTCTGAATTTTTGACAGAAAAAAGTTAGATGGGGCATACACACGGTCGGAATATATAATGAAAAGCTCCCATCGGACTCTTTCTGTCAGAAATTCCGCTCGTGTGTACAAAAGACTTGAGACTCACCTTCCAGCAGGCCAACGACCTTAAATTTTCAGCCAGAGCTACAATGTATTGGTTTAGATCAAAGCATATTCATGTGTTAGAATGGCCCAATTAAAGTCCAGACTTAAAGTGGAAGTAAACCCCCCTATCGTTTTCAGCCAAGGAAGCTGCCATCTTTGCCTCTGTTTAATCTTCAACTGCCATGGTGCTGCACATGTGATCCGTTATGACACCAGCCATTGAATGGTTTGACTGTTTGGTTGAGAGCACAGCCAATGTGCAGTTAGCATTCCCGGCATGCCTTTTTTTTTTAAACTGTTAAATCGATGGGTTTACTTCCGCTTTAAATCTAATTGAGAATCTGTGGCAAGACTTGAAAATTGCTGTTCACAGACGCTCTCCATCCAATCTGACTGGTTTGAGCTTGAGTTCAATCTTGAGCTATTTGCATGGCATAATGGGCAAAAATGTCACTCTCTAGATGTGCAAAGCTGGTAGAGACATCCTCAAAAAGACTTGCAGCTGTAATTGCAGCGAAACGTGTTTCTACAAAGTATTGACAGTAATGACTGAGTCATTTTCCTTCCATTTCACAATTATGTGCCACTTTGTGTTGGTCTATCACATAAAATCCCAATAAAATACATTTACGTTCTTGGTTGTAACATGACAAAATGTGGTAAATTTCAAGGGGTATGAACTCCTTTTTAAGGCACTGCATTAGTTATAAGCTCCCAGTAACATAGTATAACTTAAAACAATATAAAAAAATTGATAATTACCTTTTAAGGTGCATTTTACTTGCCTAAAAATCCTTACATGCACTCTCTGCATAGTAATGTTTAGGAGTGGGATGTGGAATCACATTTAACATAATTAATCACTTGCCGAAAGCAATGTGTATATATACTTTGCGGTTTGCAAGTGGTTTACCGGGGTTATGGCTGAAGCTATCAACCGTAACCCCGGTACCTTTCTTTCTTTAGCCGGCGTTTTTTTTTTTTCATGAAACTGATCTAAGTGGCTCATTGCTTTCTGAAGCGTCAGGACGTGACGTGTTTCTCTGGCTTACCATTTCCAGAGGCGCACCCGAGATAAGATCTGACGTTGCGGCCAGTTGGCCACAGAGACGATAAAAGACTAGATTGTCTTTGATCGCCTCTATAGCCTTGGAGGACTGGAGCAACGTTGTAACATCACTTCTGGTCCAGGGTGGAAGTAAACAATTTTTTTTTTAAGCAAAAGATCAAATCTTTTTTTTAAATATTTTGCTTTTAACCACTTCAGCCCCGGATGAATTAACCCCCTTTCTAACCAGAGCACCTTTTGCGATTCATCACTGCGTCTCTTTAACTGACAATTGCACCGTCCTGCGACGTGGCTCCCAAACAAAATTGACGTCCTTTTTTCCCCACAAATAGAGCTTTCTTTTGGTGGTATTTGATCACCACTGCGGTTTTTATTTTTTGCACTATAAACAAAAAAAGAGCGACAATTTTGAAAAAAACACATTATTTTTTACTTTTTGCTATAATAAATATCCCCCAAAAATATCCGTATTTTTGGTAAAAAAAAAAATCGCAATCTGCGATTATTGATTGGTTTGCCCAAAATTTATAGCGTTTACAAAATAGGGGATACTTTTATTATATATTTTTTATATATTTCATATATTTATTTATTTTTAAATGGCGGCGATCAGAGATTTTTATCGTGACTGCGACATTATGGCGGACACATCAGACATTTTTGACACATTTTTGGGACCATTGTCATTTATACAGCAATCAGTGCTATACAAATGCACTGATTCCTGTTTAATGACACTGGTAGTGAAGGGGGTTAACCACTAGGTCGCAGTGTAGGGGTTAAGTGTGTCCTAGAGGCATGTTGCTAACTGTGGGGTGCGTAACTGTGTTATACACATCACTGATCTCTGCTCCAATCACAGGGAGCAGAGATCAGTGACACTGTTGCTAGGCAGAACAGGGAGATGCTTGTTTACTTTAGCATCTCCCGTTCTTCCTCTCCGTGAGGCGATCACGGGTATCCCCGCGGTGATCGAGTCGGTGGGACCCGCGACACGACTCTTGGAGCTTCCCGCCGCCTCTTAAAGGGCAATGTACAGGTATGTGATTCTGCCTGTACATGCCCTTCTGCCGCAGTATATCTGCGTGAGGCGGTCGGGAAGCGGTTAAAGGTAAAGGAGAGATTTGGAGTATTTTTGACCCCAGAGCTCTCTATAAGGAGGACCTGTCATCCTTATTTTTAATACAAGGGATGTTTACATTCCTTGTAATAGGAATAAAAGTGATTTCAATATTTTTTTTAAAAAGGACAGTGTAAAAATAAAATAAATAAGAAAAAAACAAATGGTGTTTGCACCACACATGTGAGGTATAGCCGTGAACGTTAGAGTGAGAGCAATAATTCTTGTGCTAGACCTCCTCTGTAACTATAAACACCATAGTTTGTCGCCATTCCACGAGTGTGCGCAATTTTAAAGCATGACACATATCTATTTACTTGGTGTAACATCTTTCATATTATACAAAAAGATTGGGGTATATGTCATTTTTTTTTTTTTTTATTATTATTAAAGTATATTTTCCTGACAGGCTCCATGGCAGCATACGTGTGGGTTAGCCCCGCCTCCATAACTACCCAATAGGACCCCTCTCCCATAAATCTTTGCTCCAGGCTGCTATCCGTGTTCCTTTTTTGTCCTCCTCCGTAGGACATGTGGTTCTCCTACCTGAAGATACCTTCACTACAATCAAAATCGTCCGATTGTCAAGCTATGTTCCTCCGATAGGCCCTGACGATTAAGCATGGGTATGGAGTGTATGGCAGAGTAGCGCTGAAGACATGGATCCTGTTATCTATAGTGCGCACGGCTTGTTACCTATTGATGTGAGGTGGCCATTATCTGCCAGGATGACCGGTGGTGTGTGTTTGGACATTTTCGGCCAGGTGATCGTTGGTGGAGTAGTGAGCTTTTAATTTTGCAGTGTTTTTGTTTTTGTGTTACCTGTATTTTCCTGTGTGTTCCCGGCTGGTTCTTTGCATAGGCGCTGACGCTTCTGCGTTCCAGCAGCCTCTCTCCCCTGTTTCCGGGTCCAGCGCGGCATTCTGCGCATGCGGGGACCCAATCCAAAGGGAGGCATTGGTACTCGCGCATGCGCCTCATGTCTGACGTCACGGGCGCCACTTTTAAAATTGGCAGAGAGCTGTCAGAGCCCCGGGAATGATTGCAGAGGACACAGTGACTTCCTGGGGCTATTATCTGGAAGGAGAAAGGTAGGATTATTGCCTTAAAATGGTGTTTATGTATTTTATTTGAGACCGGCAGCTTATGGGGGTTTTATTATCTCTACAGCTAGTGATCTGTATCCATGGATGCCTCACTGCCCCCTAGTGGCCAGCCCGCTTGTAGCAGGTATGTACATAGCTGGATTGCTGTGTATTTTGTGGAGAGTATTAGCATTAGATACCAGCTGGTCTTTACCTTTCCTTCTCACTCTTGTATATTTCCTTTATAGCCCTTCATAGTTCTCATAGACGCAGTGGATCGTCAAAATCGCACCACTAAAATCGCAATCCTCAAGGTCTAGCAATCATAGATCTACCAGATCTGAACAGCGCAGTAAAGATTAGTCATCATTAGTCAAAAGTCATGCTGGGGTTGCAGGATGCATGTTCCAACAGACAAATCGCTCTGCGATCATTGCTTCTCTAAAGCCGCAGATGAGAGGGATGGTGTAGACCAACGTTTGGAGTCAATGGTGAGACGGGTTGTGAAGGAGTCTCTGCAGGAAAGGGAAGTTCAATGGCCCTGTGAGTCCCCATCAGACCCATTATGCCCCCCGGTGGGAGAAGGTCTATTGCAAGAGACATGGGAATCCTCCCAACCAAGTCGCCTCTCTGCTCTCTGCTGGTTTTGATTATGCGTTAGTGCCTGCGTTAGTCAAGGCAGTGAGGGATGCTCTGAAGTGGGAAGACCCTGTTACTCCCCCCAAAACAGAGAAAATTTTTCAAACAGTTTCCTTTTCTGTCTGAATTAGGAGATATCATTTCTGATGAGTGGAGCAAGATGGACAAGAAAAGTTCCATGCAGTCAAAAATCTTTAAACTGGATCCTTTCAAAGAGGAAGAGGTAAAACACCTTGAATCAGCTCCTTTGGTGGATGCAGCGCTTATGCGTTTAGTAAGATACGTAACTCTTCCCTTAGAAGACACTGTATCTTTTAAAGAGCCTTTGGAAAGGCGTATCGATTCTGATTTGAAAAGGATTTATCTGACTTCTGGGACGGCATGCAAGCCAATACTGGCGATGGTGGCGGTATCAAAGGCTATTTAATCCTGGGCTGATAATATTGAAGAGTTCCTAAGAGGGATTTCTATTGAAACAGCTAAAGATTCTCCTATCCAGGAGATTAGAATGGCTTCCGCCTTTCTTGGGGAGGCCTCTATTGATGTCACCTGTCTGTTGTCCTGGGCTATGTTGGCGGCTGTTTCTGCACACCGTGCCTTATGGCTCTGTCCATGGTTGGCGGACCCAGCGTCAAAGCAGGCTTGGTGCCGTATCCCCTTTGAGGGGACTTCTTTATTTGGCAATAAACTTGATAGTGCCATAACCCGGGCCAGAGGTGGGAAATCCGGTTTCCTCCCTCAAGACAGACTTCTTCAGAACCAAAAACATCCATTCCCAAGGAGGCGCAGCTATAGGCCTGGACGGGAGTTTTCAAGATTGTGGAAGTCCAGACAGTCTTCCTTCAAAAAGACCTCAAAAGGTGGTTCTTCTGGCAACCAGGATTCCGCTAAATCCTTTTGAAATTGGGCCCACTCAAACATGTCAGGTGGGGGCTCGTCTTCTCCACTTCCGGCATGTTTGGGCGGCCTCAATTCGGGATTATTGAATCCTTTTTGCATGTCCCTGTAATAGGACTGCGATTTCTTTAGTCCACCATCACCCATTTAACCTTGTCCCTCCATCTTCAGCCTATACTTAGGTCTTGTCACTTTTCATTGTCAACAGGCACCTGCCTTTGGTTCTTTTGGTGCCTTGGAGGTCCTTGTATGCACTGACTGTTGACTGTTGATATGCTTAATGTCTTAGCATTCACCGTTTCCATGAATGGTATAAAAACAGAAAATATTTGAGACCTGAAAGAACATCTATCCACATTGTGCTTTACAACTACTTTGATCTATGTCCTGCAAGTACTATATCTGACTAAAATAATTACACATTAATACTGCTGTTTATTATGTTCTACATTATTATATTATTAAATGTTTATGTTTTTCATATTTCTTGCATACTTTATATTTATACATATGTATATATTTTTTAGAATAATACAAACACGCCAAATACCAAACCCCTGAAGAAGGATATGGATACATCAATCTAGCCTTATTGGGCTTCATTTTTTCCGAAACATGTTGGGTTTTGTTGCTATCTACACTTATATCAGACCCCCTGTCCGATTTATAGTGTGCTTCAATCATTTTTTGGCAGTTGGTATATTGTGTATTCTTTTTTCATGTGCCCATTTTTCATAGATGTGTACAAATTTAATTTGTGTATTCAATAAAATTCTCTTTACAATTTTATATATATACTATGGTTATTACACTTTTGTCTCTATCCTGACACTTTTCTCTGCCCACACCATCCCTTGGGGCCATTTGCAATAGTTTTTCAGACTTTCTCTGGGATGTGGTAGAAAGTGCCAGGATCGATTTCTCTGTTTGGTTTCCTCTGCTCTCTTCTAGTTTTTTCAATTCAGGATTATTGGACCGTCAAGACGGTCACAAGTGGGTCTTCATCAACACCCCAAGATTAAGATTTGTTCTCACAACTCTTCCAGGTTCAGAGGAGAAAAAACAGGTCCTATTGACCTACGTGAACTGTTTACTGGATCAGGGGGCAGCCATACCCGTTCCAGAAGACAAACGTGGTGAAGGCATGTATTCCCTTCTGTTTATGATACAGAAGAAAAACGGCACATGGAGGCCGGTTATAGATTTGACCCATCTCAATTCCTTTATTCGGAAAAAAATAAAAATAAATTCAAAATAGAATCCTTGCTTACAATTCAGCAGTCATTACATCTGGGAGACTGGTTGATTTCTATCAATCTGAAGGATGCATACTTTCACGTGCCAGTGGCACTTTCAGCAATTTCTCCACTTTGCGGTAGGCGAGCAACATCTACAGTTTACGTGTCTCCCTTTCGGGTTCTATTAGCAGTAGTGGCTCTTCTCTGAGTCAAAGGTGTTCGTCTCCACCACTATCTGGATGACTTGCTTCTGCTATCCCAGAACAGAGATCAGCTTAGAGCACAAGAATTTAGTCATCTCCACCCTGCAAGAATTTGGGTGGCTCCTGAATCTAGAGAAGAGCCATCTAGAACCAACACAATCCCTTGTGTTTCTAGGGGCTCAGTTCAACACAGTGGAAGGCACGATCACCCTTCCAGAAGAGAAGATCGGAGTGATCCGAGACAGGATTCACGCAGCCCTTGCGTCACCTCACCTTTCTGCTCTCCAATGCTTAAAAGTAATTGGTACAATGACAGCCACCATCCCTATGGTGAAGTGGGCCCAATGGCACACTCGACCCTTCCTTAAGGGGTTTCTACAACAATGGGATTCAGCCAGCCAGACCCAACGTATACTTCTCACTCCAACCATGAGGACATCATTAAAACAGACAGACAATCAAGAGGATCATCCGCTGGACGTAGGTTACACGTTAAAGCAATATCTGGAAGCTACGGCTCCTTTCAGACCAACAGAGTTTCTCTTTGTTCTTCTCCACGGCAAAAACAAGGTGATGTGAGCTTCGATCAGATCAATCTCATCTTGGATTGTTCAAACCATTCCAAGGACATACAAAGCAAAGGGCTTGGCTCCTCCTGAGGCAGTGACGGCTCATTCGACCCGGAGTATCTCGACCTCGTGGCCAGCATCTCGGCATGTCGCGCCGGAAATAATTTGTAGAGCGGCCTCTTGGTCTTCTATTAATACATTTGTTTCTCACTATTGTGTTGAACCAGCTGCTCTGTCTTCCATTAATTTTGGTTTACAAGTATTGTCGGTTGACAATGTTAAATACATTTTGGTTTTCTTTGCTAAACATTTTGCCCACCCGGGTTTGTTTGGCAAGTTATTTCCCACACGTATGCTGCCATGGAGCCTGTCAGGAAAACTGAAAATTTATATCAAATACTTACCGTAATTTTCCTTTCCTGATAGGCTCCATGGCAGCAGGAGTGTCTGGAGTAGGCTAGTTACAGAACACGGATAGCAGCCTGGAGCAAAGATTTATGGGACAGGGGTCCTATTCGGTAGTTATGGAGGCGGGGCTAACCCACACATATGCTGCCATGGAGCCTATCAGGAAAGGAAAATTACGGTAAGTATTTGATATAAATTTTCATTTTTTCCCCAAAAAATTGCATTTGAAAAATGATTAGGGTCTCTGTTTGGAAGTTATAAGTAATTTTCTAGGAAAAAATCCTGATTTTAAACTTTTAAACAAAAGTGCCAGAAAAGGCCTGGTCTTCAAGTGGTTAAAGTGGAACTAAAGTCTCACATTGAAAAACTGTGAGCAGGCAGGCTGTTAGTTGCAGAAGAAACGTGCAATGTCTCTTCTGCAATAAAAGAAGCCTACCGGCCTGATTGCAGTCTTCTTTGGAATGTACACCAATCTGGATAAACGCAGCTTATTTTACCTATGTGCTGGAATGATTGTGCATGCGCAGGAGTGATGTAATCTCATGTCGGTCAATGAAAATGGCCGCAGCCCAGCACCTGGAAGAAGCGATAAGGAAATACTGCTAAGTTTAGCTGCGCTTTACCCTGTCTTCAATGTGTTCCCAGTTCTTCATTATTATTTATAAACTACATTTGAACACTCTCTGTCCTAACAAAGGGTTAAAAATGTCCAAACTGCCCCCCTGCATTGTATGTTAGTGAGGTATAGTTGACTCTTTTTGGGGACAAAGACACTGTGTCTACGAATTCGTATGCCCCATACACACGGTCGGATTTTCCGATGGAAAATGTTCGATCGGATCATGTTGTCGGAAAATCCGACCGTGTGTGGGCTCCATCAGACTTTTTCTGACGGAATTTGTGGGCAACACCAGTTTTGGGCGAAATCTGTCGGAAAATATCAGACGGATTTTGTGGTCGGAATGTCCGACCGTGTGTACGGGGCATTAGAATCAGCCATGACACCTTCTCCTAGAAACCTCTAAAAATACGATTTTTTTTTTTTTTTTTTTAATGGGACTAGATAATAAACATATGATTTTCTCAAATTTGACTGCAAAAGCACAAATACCTTTTAAGCTGTTTTAATAAAGTTTCATACTACCTAAACATCTGTCCTGGTGTCATTATTTCAACGGATATGTGTGATTAAATCTGACAGATTAAGATACCGCAATCATTTCCATTATCACAAGCATGTTGGTATTTCATATCCTAGATAAGAGCGTTGGTGGTTTTGTGGAGGAGAGAGGCATTCTAGTCTGCAGACCCTGGGCAAACAGCCATACTGAGCAAGGAGTATTCAATAATCTAGCACAAACAGACACAGCAATAAAAGGGACCATACTTACAAAACGTGGGGTGACACTGGAAAAACAAAACTCTAAATTCAAAACTAAGTTCTGTAAACTTTCTAAGTGGCATTATGGGAAGACGAGGTTAAAGTTTAAATAGGACACACCTTGCTTTTTTACCCCTTTTTCAAAGAACAATAAGAAGCTTTTATGCGCACAGACAAAAACAAATAAGTAGTTTAGCAGGATCTTCAAGCCTGTCTAGACCCTGCAAAACAAATTCAAATTCTAGTGCACTTGAGGCTCTTAGAAAATGTAAGTATTGATACAGAGGCAATGCTGGTGATTAGTCCTTTGCCCTTGTCCTGTCATTTTTGAGGCACAGCTTCCAGAGTTCAGGTCCTCTTACATTAAATAAAATGTCAACACAAGAAAAAAAATAAGAATGTAAGATTCCAATCAAAAAGTTTATTGTTTTGGATAGCATGGGAAGCAGTTAGGAACTCTGTTACTGCATGTTGACTGGATCTTTAAAAATGTGGTGTTTTGCACAAATCTCACAATAAAAATCAGTAGATCAACTTCTGTACAACCAGCCTGCCCATATATGGGTTGAAATTTGGTCGGTCCCTGCTGAACTGGATGAATTTTGATCCATGTAGCACACCTCAGAAGGAGCCACTTGTTGGAGAAGCCCTCTGAAACTGGATCCTTTCCCCAATTAGTTGGGTACTGCCTTTGACCTTGACATTACCATGCTAGGTCCAAGTCTGCTGCAGGACTTTTACTGTAAAAGAAATACGGCAATCCCAAAGGGGAAGAAGAAAACAAATGATGTAAATATGGTGAGATAGAATTGAATGGTCCCAGAATGATTATCTCCGCCAGCTTTGTTGGGGCCCTTACAGTGGTGCACAAATAATGACACTTGGTGGTTTCTGTCTGCTCTCAGTTCAAGAAGACTAACTATTGAAGAGGTGTTTGATGAAAAAATTTTGCAGGAGAACACAAACAGTAGCAAAGAATGGAAGCCGTTTAGGGGAAAGTAATAATAATCCTGATCCTATGGAGGGGATGATGTGGCAGGGCCTAGCGGTAGACGAAGCAGGACAATTCCATAGGGAACAGGAGGATAAGGCTGTGTTGGGCTGAAGTTTCAATTTCCGTTGTACAGCGTGTGTACTAGGTGTGACAGCCCTCTCACATTTAGTCGTTGATACCAGTGGCAGAGGGGCCCCTCATGGATTGATAACTTGACGACCAGTGAACTCACACTGCGATTCTGGAGATGCAGAAGAAGACCAGCAAACCCACACTGTAATGCTGGAGATGCAGAAGAAGTCTGACAAACCCGCACTAAAACTCTGGGGTGCTGCAATTTAGGCTGCACTGGAGGCGAATGTTTGGAGGTCTCAGCACCCTAGCCTGGGCTTCTGCTTCCTTCCATGGTCTGGTGCTAAGTGCTCAGAACCTCCCCGAGCAGTTCACTCAGCTCTGCTAGACTCCTAATCTCTGGCTGCATAGTTTTCTGGGTACTGTAGTTGCCTTTCTACTGTAATCTAGTGCCACCAGTACATAGTGAAACCACACCTCCCATAGTCCTTTACTTAACAATATCTCATACTTTCAGTCTGATGTCGACCAATCAGAGAGAGGGCATAGAATCAAAAGGCACATAGCAAGCAGGCACGTGGAGACTTGTTGCCCCACAATAATAGTTCTGTGAAATCCATCTTTGTGTTGTTTTCCTAAAAGGGGTTTTTTGCCAGCACTTGGCTACCCATTTATAGCCAATAGTTAAAACCCCCAAAAATCTTTAAAACAACATTCAAATGTTCTGAGAATTTGCGTACAAATTTTCCTAATACTTTTCCTAAGAATTTTCAATCGAAATTCTAGCCATCTATTACCAGCTTTTGTACACGTTGCCCATTGAAACAAACGAAGAGCACAAAAAACTCAATGCATCTCCAACAAAGAAAATCTCTACACTAAATGTATGGATAAAAAAGTAAAACAATATGTGTCTAAAACACACAAAACCATGCAGATTAGCATAGGCAATATTAGTCACTAGTCCATTGCCTTCTACTTGTTTTTATACGTCTGTAAACTATGGGCTAACTTGGTTCAAACCTCTTTGTATAATGGCAGGGAAAATGCTTGTATATCGGCTTGTGTGTGCTTCTCTTGGAAAACAAAAACTATTGAAAAGAGAAAAAGATGTTCTTGTCAATATATGTCAGACCTAGAACAGACAATAGATTATATAAAGATCCAGCCTAAAGGAATTGTCTCCAGTAGAAGTATTTCAGCTCTTCTGTTATTCTTTACTAATCCATTTCAGCAAAACTTAACAAAAATTATTATAATCTGAAATTTACATATGACCTGAACGAAGTATAATAAAAGCAAATTATACATAACCTTACACTGTAAGTGCCAGTTCACACCAGAATGCACTACGGGAAACCCACGTTCTGTGCACGTTTCCCACACCGCGTTCAAAATCCACACCCCAAATGCAGGTGGCAAACGCAGTGTGTTTGCCTGCACCAAATCGTAAGGTACAATAGTACCATGCAATAAGGTTGCTGTCAAATGAATGGGCTGAAATCGCACTGCACTCGGATCGCATGTGAATCTCACAGGAACGCACAGCACAATCCTGTGTGATTCATGGTGTAAACTGGCCCTAAAAACAAGCAGGGGGTACTGTTTTGGAGGCAAGAGGCCATCCTAAGCCCCTCCTCAGTAGTATCCCATATGAAGACTATCTCTGCACCCAGTGAAATTGTAACTGTAACTGTAAATGTTTAAGGAGGCAAAGGAATTAATGGAGAAGAAGAGGCTACAAACAAAGTTCTAACTGCTGCCTGAAAGAAAGCTTAAACAAAAGAATGGAGAAATCCCACCAAAACAGCAAAGAAACAAGATAAAAGGTAGATGAGTGGTATCCGCCGAGCCCGCTCCCGAAAGGGTTTGTCTTCCTGTAGCCGAATTCTATGTTTGTCGCCGTTTGCACACCCTACATCAAAGTCCTTTTTAGAGAAGATACCGTACTCTCTCACCTGGACAATTGGAGCCTCATAGCCTCATCCTTTTCTGCCACTCAGGAGGCAACGCCTCGATATAAGACTGAATTTCTCTCTGCAGCCACTGGCACTCTCCTTTTCTGACAACTTCCACAGGCGGTACTGGGACGGCCGCACTCACCTCATCCCACTAACATGCGTGCCCCTGATGTGACCGGGTGATCTGTTTTTTGGAGCCTAATTGGCACCTTCTTCCCATTCCGGGACAGAGACTTAGTGTAAACCAATTGTCTACCCCAGCAGCTTCTGCTTGCGCATCTGTCTAAAAGCACAACAAAGGGCCTGGTTGGTCCCAGGTCAGCTTGATGGTAGCCTTCAGACAAGCAATCTCTCCAGGCTGCAACACTCTCTCCTTGGTTCCCAGCTTTCACAGGCAGGGGCGCTCTGTTCTTTAGCCACCCTTTTGACAAGCCTGGTGCAACTAGGGGTGAATCCCGTTAGGCACTGAACCATCTTCTTGGATCTCTGAGGCTAATAGTCTCCTCACCAAGTCAGTGTTCATCCCGATCAGCATGGAATTCTGTTCAGAACCCAGGGGCCTAGGGCACCCTACTGCTAGTGTGTCAAATGTCTCCACTTTCCCAGTGGCTGCTGGCCCAAATGCGGTCTTGATGGGGATATACAGTGCCTTGCGAAAGTATTCGGCCCCCTTGAACTTTTCAACCTTTTGCCACATTTCAGGCTTCAAACATAAAGATATAAAATTTTAATTTTTTGAGAAGAATCACCAACAAGTGGGACACAATTGTGAAGTGGAACGAAATCTATTGGATATTTTAAACTTTTTTAGCAAACCAAAAACTGAAAAGTGGTGCGTGCAAAATTTTTCGGCCCCTTTACTTTCAGTGCAGCAAACTCACTCCAGAAGTTCAGCGAGGATCTCTGAATGATCCAATGTTGTCCTAAATGACTGATGGTGATAAATAGAATACACCTGTGTGTAATCAAGTCTCTGTATAAATGCACCTGCTCTGTGATAGTCTCAGGGTTCTGTTGAAAGCGCAGAGAGCATCATGAAGACCAAGGAACACACCAGGCAGGTCCGTAATACTGTTGTGGAGAAGTTTAAAGCCGGATTTGGATACAAAAAGATTTCCCAAGCTTTAAACAACATCCCAAGGAGCACTGTGCAAGCGATCATTTTGAAATGGGAGTATCAGACCACTGCAAATCTACCAAGACCTGGCTTTCCCTCTAAACTTTCAGCTCAGACAAGGAGAAGACTGATCAGAGATGCAGCCAAGAGGCCCATGATCACTCTGGATGAACTGCAGAGAACCACAGCTGAGGTGGGAGAGTCTGTCCATAGGACAACAATCAGTCGTACATTGCACAAATCTGGCCTTTATGGAAGAGTGGCAAGAAGAAAGCCATTTCTGAAAGATATCCATAAAAAGTCTCATCTAAAGTTTGCCACAAGCCACCTGGGAGACACACCAAACATGTGGAAGCAGGTGCTCTGGTCCGATGAAACCAAAATCGAACTTTTTGGCCACAATGCAAAACGATATGTTTGGTGTAAAAGCAACACATCTCATCACCCTCAACACACCATCCCCACTGTCAAACATGGTGGTGGCAGTATCATGGTTTGGGCCTGCTTTTCTTCAGCAGGGACAGGGAAGATGGTTAAAATTGAGGGAAGATGGATGCAGCCAAATACAGGACCATTCTGGATGAAAACCTGCTGGAGTCTGCAAAAGACCTGAAACTGGGACGGAGATTTATCTTCCAACAAGACAATGATCCCAAACATACAGCAAAATCTACAAAGGAATGGTTCACAAATAAACGTATCTAGGTTAGGGATGAGCCGAACACCCCCGGGTTCGGTTCGAACCAGAACCTTCGAACGGACCGAAAGTTCGCGCGAATTTTCGAACCCTATACGTTATAATGGACGCGAACGTTCGAAATCAAAAGTGCTAATTACAACGGCCAATATGCATGTTAATGTCATAAAACAGGTTTGGGGACCCGGGTCCTGCCCCAGGGGACATATATCAATGCAAAAAAGAACTTTTAAAAACTAACGTTTTTTCGGGAGCAGTCATTTTAATGATGCATAAAGTGAAAAAAAAAAAGTGACATTTTCCTTTAAATATGGTACCTGGGGGGTGTCCAAAGTATGCCTGTGAAGTGGCATGTGTTTCCCGTGTTTAGAACTGTCCTTGCACAAAATGACATTTGTAAAGGAAAAAAAGAAGCCATTTAAAACCACTTGCGGCTTTAGGTTTGATCTTAAGTAGAATCTGAACAGGTACATTATGAAGTGTAGCTCCATCCCAAAAAAATCTATTTTTAAGCTTTTTGGAGAACATAGGGAGGGGTTATCACCCCTGTAACATTTGCTGTCTTTGCACATCTGTTCAGAACATGTCACCTCACTTTCCGTCCCAATGACAAATGTTTTTGGAAAAGTGGGGTTTTAATTGAAACAAGGATTGGTGATAAAGCATCAGTAAAGAGGAGATACTTTTTTCCCAAAATAAATCTAACAGGATAGAATTTCCCTTCCTAGGGGTAGATTTCCTCTCACTTCCTGTTTTCTCTTTCCGTTTGCAAGTAGGAGTCGTTTGTAAGTTGGATGTTTGAAAGTAGGGGCCTGCCGTATATACTCTGCAGAAATTTGCCCTATTAGATGTTGGTGTAGCCACGAGACTGGTGGTCACAGGAATGGGCCCTGCTGTGAGTTATTGGATCAAGATTTATAATTGCATGCACCTGTTGAACAGGGCAGAAAAATTGGGCCTTTGGTGGTGGTGGTGGTGGTGGTGGTGGACGGTTTTGCCACAAGACTGTAAGCTCTCACAGTTACTCTTGGTGGGCGCAGGAATGGGCCCTGCTGTGAGTTATTAGATCAAGATTTGTAATTGCAAGCACCTGATGAACAGGGCAGAAAAATTGGGCCTTTGGCGGTGGTGGTGGACGGTGTTGCCACAAGACTGTAGGCCCTCATAGTTACTCTTGGTGGGCGCAGGAATGGGCCCTGCTGTGAACTATTAGATCAAGATTTGTAATTACCCGCCCCTGTTAAACAGGGGCTGAAAAATTGTGCCTTAGGCACTGGTGCTGGTGCCACAACACTGCAACCCCTCACAGAGACTGTACTTGGAGCACAGCAGTCACACGTGTTGCGAAGCATTTTTTTTAAAAAATTGTAAGTACACGCCCCTGTTAAACAGGGGCTGAAAAATTGTGCCTTAGGCACTGGTGCTGGTGCCACAACACTGCAACACGGCCCTCACAGAGACTGTACTTGGAGCACAGCAGTCACACGTGTTGCGAAGCATTTTTTTTAAAAAAATTGTAAGTACACGCCCCTGTTAAACAGGGGCTGAAAAATTGTGCCTTAGGCACTGGTGCTGGTGCCACAACACTGCAACACGGCCCTCACAGAGACTGTACTTGGAGCACAGCAGTCACACGTGTTGCGAAGCATTTTTTTAAAAAATTGTAAGTACACGCCCCTGTTAAACAGGGGCTGAAAAATTGTGCCTTAGGCACTGGTGCTGGTGCCACAACACTGCAACACGGCCCTCACAGAGACTGTACTTGGAGCACAGCAGTCACACGTGTTGCGAAGCATTTTTTTAAAAAATTGTAAGTACACGCCCCTGTTAAACAGGGGCTGAAAAATTGTGCCTTAGGCACTGGTGCTGGTGCCACAACACTGCAACACGGCCCTCACAGAGACTGTACTTGGAGCACAGCAGTCACACGTGTTGCGAAGCATTTTTTTAAAAAATTGTAAGTACACGCCCCTGTTAAACAGGGGCTGAAAAATTGTGCCTTAGGCACTGGTGCTGTGGCATGGATCATTGAGGAGGAGGAAGAGGATAGTCAGTGAACATAAGAGGACAGTCACTCAGCATCAGCATAGGCAGTCTTGAAGGGATGTGACATTAAAAATTATTCGGTTATATCCGCCTCAGGTGCCTGGTAGCTGGTGGTGATCCAAGACTGATTCATTTTGATGAATGTCAGTCGATCAACCGAGGCGGTGGACAGGCGCACCCTATGATCAGTCACAAATCCTCCAGCAGCACTGAATGTGCGTTCGGAAAGAACGCTGGAGGCAGGACAGGCCAGTAGCTCAATTGCATACTGTGCAAGCTCTGGCCAGTGATCCATCCTCAGGACCCAGTAAGCCAGAGGATTTTCGGTGGGAAAGGTGTCCAAGTCTGACCTTGCCCCAAGGTATTCCTGCACCATGTATATCAGACGCTGGCGATGGTTGCTGGAACCGATCATACCTTGGGGCTGCGGACTAAAAAATTGTCTGAACGCATCGGTCAGACGTCCACCTTCCCCACCGCTCCTTCTGCCACTGACCGAAGCCTCAGCAACTCGTCGCCCAGGACCAGGAGTTTGTAGCCTCCCAGTTTCTGGGAACGCGTTGCACAGACCTTTCTGCAAGGCCTCCCTGAGATGTCTCATCCTCTGCTCCCTCTGCGACGGCAAGATAAGGTCCGCAACCTTACCCTTGTACCGCGGATCAAGGAGAGTGGCCAGCCAGTAATGGTCCCTCTCCTTGATCCGAAGAACACGAGGATCCTTCCGCAGGCTTTGCAGGATCAGGGAGGCCATGCAGCGTAGGTTAGCTGAGGCATTCGGTCCGGAGTCTTCTGGGTCACTGAGGATGACATGATCGCCAGCCACCTCCTCCCAGCCACGTACAAGTCCACTGGCTTGTTGGGACTGTACATCATCCCTAAAAGACTGCTGCTGCTGATGCTGAGTGCCAGGCTCCACCTCCATGCTCACACAATCCTCCTCCTCCTCCTCCTCCTCCTCCTCATCCTCTTCCTGTGTGATGGGTGGGACAGAAGGAACACTGTCCGGATAAAGGGGGCCTTGAGAGGCAAGGAAGTCCTCCTCTTCCTGCCTCTGTTCTGCCTCAAGTGCCCTGTCCATTATCCCACGCAGCGTATGCTCCAACAGGTGGACAAGAGGGACAGTGTCACTGATGCATGCACTGTCACTGCTCACCATCCTCGTGGCCTCCTCAAATGGTGAGAGGACAGTGCATGCATCCCTGATCATGCTCCACTGACGTGGGGAAAAAAACCCAAGCTCCCCTGACCCTGTCCTGGTGCCGTAGTCGCAAAGGTACTCATTGATGGCCCTCTGCTGCGTGTGCAGTCGCTGCAGCATGGCCAACGTTGAGTTCCACCTGGTGGGCATGTCAGATATTAGGCGGTTCTTGGGCAGGTTCAGCTCCTTTTGCAGCTCAGTCAGCCGAGCACTGGCATTATAAGATCGGCGGAAATGCACACAGACTTTCCTGGCCTGCCTCAGGACATCCTGTAAGCCTGGGAACCTGCCCAAGAACCGCTGCACCACCAGGTTGAGGACGTGAGCCATGCAGGGCACATGGGTGAGCTGCCCCTGTCGCAGGGCGGAGAGGAGGTTGGTGCCATTGTCAGAAACGACCATTCCTGGCTTAAGCTGACGTGGCGTCAACCACCTCTCGGCCTGCCCCTGCAGAGCTGCCAGAACCTCTGGCCCAGTGTGGCTCCTGTCCCCCAAACACACCAGCGCAAGCACGGCATGGCATCTTTTTGCCTGCGTACTTGCGTAGCCCCTTGTACGCCTACGGAGCACCGCTGGTTCCAAGGACAGAGCACTGGAGGAAGAAGAAGAGGAGGGGGTGGAGGAGAGAGGTGTGTCACAACCAGTAGCAGTAGTCGCGTTTTGGAGGCGTGGTGGCGGAACAACCTCCAACACTACTGCACCTTGTCCTGCATCCCTCCCAGCTGCCAATAGAGTGACCCAATGGGCCGTGAAAGAAAGGTACCGTCCCTGTCCATGCCTGCTGGACCATGAGTCAGCGGTAATATGCACCTTACCGCTGACCGCCCTGTCCAGCGAGGCATGGACATTGCCCTCCACATGCCGGTAGAGAGACGGAATCGCCTTCCGCGAGAAAAAGTGGCGTTTGGGAACCTGCCACTGAGGAACCGCACATTGAACAAACTCACGGAAGGGGGCCGAGTCTACCAACTGAAAAGGCAGCAGTTGAAGTGCTAGCAATTTAGCAAGGCTAGCATTCAACCGCTGGGCATGTGGATGGCTGGGAGTGTACTTCTTTCTACGGTCCAGCAGCTGGGGCAGGGAAATTTGCCTGCTGCATTCGGACGTCGGTGTACTGCAAGTACTTGGTTGTGACACACCGAATTCTACACCTTCAGTCCTCTCAGAGCAGCTTTCAGAGAGGACTGAAGGTGTAGTGGGGATGGAGATCCCAGCTGAGGAGGAGCAAGGAGAGGTCCGCTTAGTTCTTTGGTGTGGGTCTTTTATGTGTGCCTGCCAACGAGCTGCATGGCAGGTCGCCATATGTCTGGTCATGCTTGTCGTGCCCAAGCGGCTGATGTTTTGGCCACGCGAGATACGCTTGAGACAAATATTGCAAATAGCAGTGGTGCGATCTGCTGCACTCGTCTCAAAAAAGGCCCACACCAAAGAACTTTTCTGATAACGTGCAGAGGCAGCGCCCTGCACAGGCGGAGCTCTGCGGTGTTGTACAGTTGCTGTGCTGGCCTCTACCTGGCCTCCAGGGGGCATCCTGCCTCGTTGGACATGTGACGCCGCATCCTCCTCCTCCTCGTCCTCCTCCTCATCCTCTCTCCCTTGAGGCACCCACGTGGAGTCAGTGACCTCATCATCCCCTCCCTCTTCACCACTAGAGCAAACCTGGCAGTAAGCTGCAGCTGGTGGAACTGTACTGCCAGATTCCTCAAGCTGGGTATCGTCATCCGAGCCTTCGAATCGTTGGGCATCCTCCTGGAGCATGTACCCAACACTGTGCTCAAAGAGTTCGGGGGGACTCCTCAGGAGGACATGGTGGGTCTAGGAAGGGGTGGCTGATGATGCTCTGTCAGTACCCTGAGCCTGGGTGAGAGAGGATGAGGAGGATGAGGAGGGCTTGGTCATCCATTCTACCAAGCCTTCAGCATGATGCGGCTCCACATGTCCAGCTGCCGAAAACAAAGACGCGCGTGTCCCATGGCCACGTGCTGATGACGATGCACGACCACGTCCACGTCCACGGCCACGTCCACTAGAAACAGAGACTGTCTGCCCTGTGTTCTTGGCTCTGCACGCTCTGCCTCCCCTTGGCGGTCTTCCAGCCATTGTAGTCGGTAGTCCTGTGGGTGCTGCTGAGAAGAAAATATAGGAGCTCTGTGTGATGCCACTAACACACTAGAAGTCCTATAGGTGCTTCTGCAAAGAAAATATAGGAGCTCTGTGTGATGCCACTAACACACTAGAAGTCCTGTGGGTGCTGCTGAGAAGAAAATATAGGAGCTCTGTGTGATGCCACTAACACACTAGAAGTCCTATGGGTGCTTCTGCAAAGAAAATATAGGAGCTCTGTGTGATGCCACTAACACACTAGAAGTCCTATGGGTGCTGCTGAGAAGAATATATAGGAGCTCTGTGTGATGCCACTAACACACTAGAAGTCCTATGGGTGCTTCTGCAAAGAAAATAGAGGAGCTCTGTGTGATGCCACTAACACACTAGAAGTCCTGTGGGTGCTTCTGCAAAGAAAATAGAGGAGCTCTGTGTGATGCCACTAACACACTAGAAGTCCTGTGGGTGCTGCTGAGAAGAATATATAGGAGCTCTGTGTGATGCCACTAACACACTAGAAGTCCTATGGGTGCTTCTGCAAAGAAAATAGAGGAGCTCTGTGTGATGCCACTAACACACTAGAAGTCCTGTGGGTGCTTCTGCAAAGAAAATAGAGGAGCTCTGTGTGATGCCACTAACACACTAGAAGTCCTGTGGGTGCTGCTGAGAAGAATATATAGGAGCTCTGTGTGATGCCACTAACACACTAGAAGTCCTATGGGTGCTTCTGCAAAGAAAATAGAGGAGCTCTGTGTGATGCCACTAACACACTAGAAGTCCTGAGGGTGCTTCTGCAAAGAATATAGAGGAGCTCTGTGTGATGCCACTAACACACTAGAAGTCCTGTGGGTGCTGCTGAGAAGAATATATAGGAGCTCTGTGTGATGCCACTAACACACTAGAAGTCCTATGGGTGCTTCTGCAAAGAAAATAGAGGAGCTCTGTGTGATGCCACTAACACACTAGAAGTCCTGTGGGTGCTGCTGAGAAGAATATATAGGAGCTCTGTGTGATGCCACTAACACACTAGAAGTCCTATGGGTGCTTCTGCAAAGAAAATAGAGGAGCTCTGTGTGATGCCACTAACACACTAGAAGTCCTGTGGGTGCTTCTGCAAAGAAAATAGAGGAGCTCTGTGTGATGCCACTAACACACTAGAAGTCCTGTGGGTGCTGCTGAGAAGAATATATAGGAGCTCTGTGTGATGCCACTAACACACTAGAAGTCCTATGGGTGCTTCTGCAAAGAAAATAGAGGAGCTCTGTGTGATGCCACTAACACACTAGAAGTCCTGTGGGTGCTTCTGCAAAGAAAATAGAGGAGCTCTGTGTGATGCCACTAACACACTAGAAGTCCTGTGGGTGCTGCTGTGAAGAATATATAGGAGCTCTGTGTGATGCCACTAACACACTAGAAGTCCTATGGGTGCTTCTGCAAAGAAAATAGAGGAGCTCTGTGTGATGCCACTAACACACTAGAAGTCCCGTGGGTGCTGCTGAGAAGAATATATAGGAGCTCTGTGTGATGCCACTAACACACTAGAAGTCCTATGGGTGCTTCTGCAAAGAAAATAGAGGAGCTCTGTGTGATGCCACTAACACACTAGAAGTCCTGTGGGTGCTTCTGCAAAGAAAATAGAGGAGCTCTGTGTGATGCCACTAACACACTAGAAGTCCTGTGGGTGCTGCTGAGAAGAAATATAGGAGCTCTGTGTGATGCCACTAACACACTAGAAGTCCTATGGGTGCTTCTGCAAAGAAAATATAGGAGCTCTGTGTGATGCCACTAACACACTAGAAGTCCTGTGGGTGCTGCTGAGAAGAAAATATAGGAGCTCTGTGTGATGCCACTAACACACTAGAAGTCCTATAGGTGCTTCTGCAAAGAAAATATAGGAGCTCTGTGTGATGCCACTAACACACTAGAAGTCCTGTGGGTGCTGCTGAGAAGAAAAATATAGGAGCTCTGTGTGATGCCACTAACACACTAGAAGTCCTATGGGTGCTTCTGCAAAGAAAATATAGGAGCTCTGTGTGATGCCACTAACACACTAGAAGTCCTGTGGGTGCTGCTGAGAAGAATATATAGGAGCTCTGTGTGATGCCACTAACACACTAGAAGTCCTATGGGTGCTTCTGCAAAGAAAATAGAGGAGCTCTGTGTGATGCCACTAACACACTAGAAGTCCTGTGGGTGCTTCTGCAAAGAAAATAGAGGAGCTCTGTGTGATGCCACTAACACACTAGAAGTCCTGTGGGTGCTGCTGAGAAGAATATATAGGAGCTCTGTGTGATGCCACTAACACACTAGAAGTCCTATGGGTGCTTCTGCAAAGAAAATAGAGGAGCTCTGTGTGATGCCACTAACACACTAGAAGTCCTGTGGGTGCTTCTGCAAAGAAAATAGAGGAGCTCTGTGTGATGCACTAACACACTAGAAGTCCTGTGGGTGCTGCTGAGAAGAATATATAGGAGCTCTGTGTGATGCCACTAACACACTAGAAGTCCTATGGGTGCTTCTGCAAAGAAAATAGAGGAGCTCTGTGTGATGCCACTAACACACTAGAAGTCCTGTGGGTGCTTCTGCAAAGAAAATAGAGGAGCTCTGTGTGATGCCACTAACACACTAGAAGTCCTGTGGGTGCTGCTGAGAAGAATATATAGGAGCTCTGTGTGATGCCACTAACACACTAGAAGTCCTGTGGGTGCTTATGCAAAGAAAATAGAGGAGCTCTGTGTGATGGGACTAACACACTTCAAGTCCTATAGGTGCTTCTGGGAAGAAAATATTGCTCTGTGTGTGTAATGGGACTAACACACTTCAAGTCCTATAGGTGCTTCTGGGAAGAAAATATAGCTCTGTGTGTGTAATGGGACTAACACACTTCAAGTCCTATAGGTGCCTCTGGGAAACAAAATATAGGAGCTCTGCCTGCCTGCCACGAACACACTACAAGTCCTATAGGTGCTTCTGGTAACAAAATATAGGAGCTCTGCCTGCCTGCACTAACACACTACAAGTCCTATAGGTGCTTCTGGGAAGAAAATATAGCTCTGTGTGTGTAATGGGACTAACACACTTCAAGTCCTATAAGTGCTTCTGGGAACAAAATATAGGAGCTCTGCCTGCCTGCCACGAACACACTACAAGTCCTATAGGTGCTTCTGGGAAGAAAATATAGCTCTGTGTGTGTAATGGGACTAACACACTTCAAGTCCTATAGGTGCTTCTGGGAACAAAGTATAGCTCTTTGTGTGTAATGGGACTAACACACTTCAAGTCCTATAGGTGCTTCTGGGAAGAAAATATAGCTCTGTGTGTGTAATGGGACTAACACACTTCAAGTCCTATAGGTGCTTCTGGGAAGAAAATATAGCTCTGTGTGTGTAATGGGACTAACACACTTCAAGTCCTATAGGTGCTTCTGGGAAGAAAATATAGCTCTGTGTGTGTGATGGGACTAACACACTTCAAGTCCTATAGGTGCTTCTGGGAAGAAAATATAGCTCTGTGTGTGTAATGGGACTAACACACTTCAAGTCCTATAGGTGCTTCTGGGAAGAAAATATAGCTCTGTGTGTGTAATGGGACTAACACACTTCAAGTCCTATAGGTGCTTCTGGGAAGAAAATATAGCTCTGTGTGTGTAATGGGACTAACACACTTCAAGTCCTATAGGTGCTTCTGGGAAGAAAATATAGCTCTGTGTGTGTAATGGGACTAACACACTTCAAGTCCTATAGGTGCTTCTGGGAAGAAAATATAGCTCTGTGTGTGTAATGGGACTAACACACTTCAAGTCCTATAGGTGCTTCTGGGAAGAAAATATAGCTCTGTGTGTGTAATGGGACTAACACACTTCAAGTCCTATAGGTGCTTCTGGGAAGAAAATATAGCTCTGTGTGTGTAATGGGACTAACACACTTCAAGTCCTATAGGTGCTTCTGGGAAGAAAATATAGCTCTGTGTGTGTGATGGGACTAACACACTTCAAGTCCTATAGGTGCTTCTGGGAAGAAAATATAGCTCTGTGTGTGTAATGGGACTAACACACTTCAAGTCCTATAGGTGCTTCTGGGAACAAAGTATAGCTCTGTGTGTGTAATGGGACTAACACACTTCAAGTCCTATAGGTGCTTCTGGGAAGAAAATATAGCTCTGTGTGTGTAATGGGACTAACACACTTCAAGTCCTATAGGTGCTTCTGGAAGAAAATATAGCTCTGTGTGTGTAATGGGACTAACACACTTCAAGTCCTATAGGTGCTTCTGGGAAGAAAATATAGCTCTGTGTGTGTGATGGGACTAACACACTTCAAGTCCTATAGGTGCTTCTGGGAAGAAAATATAGCTCTGTGTGTGTAATGGGACTAACACACTTCAAGTCCTATAGGTGCTTCTGGGAAGAAAATATAGCTCTGTGTGTGTAATGGGACTAACACACTTCAAGTCCTATAGGTGCTTCTGGGAAGAAAATATAGCTCTGTGTGTGTAATGGGACTAACACACTTCAAGTCCTATAGGTGCTTCTGGGAAGAAAATATAGCTCTGTGTGTGTGATGGGACTAACACACTTCAAGTCCTATAGGTGCTTCTGGGAAGAAAATATAGCTCTGTGTGTGTAATGGGACTAACACACTTCAAGTCCTATAGGTGCTTCTGGGAAGAAAATATAGCTCTGTGTGTGTAATGGGACTAACACACTTCAAGTCCTATAGGTGCTTCTGGGAAGAAAATATAGCTCTGTGTGTGTAATGGGACTAACACACTTCAAGTCCTATAGGTGCTTCTGGGAAGAAAATATAGCTCTGTGTGTGTAATGGGACTAACACACTTCAAGTCCTATAGGTGCTTCTGGGAAGAAAATATAGCTCTGTGTGTGTAATGGGACTAACACACTTCAAGTCCTATAGGTGCTTCTGGGAAGAAAATATAGCTCTGTGTGTGTGATGGGACTAACACACTTCAAGTCCTATAGGTGCTTCTGGGAAGAAAATATAGCTCTGTGTGTGTAATGGGACTAACACACTTCAAGTCCTATAGGTGCTTCTGGGAACAAAGTATAGCTCTTTGTGTGTAATGGGACTAACACACTTCAAGTCCTATAGGTGCTTCTGGGAAGAAAAATATAGCTCTGTGTGTGTGATGGGACTAACACACTTCAAGTCCTATAGGTGCTTCTGGGAAGAAAATATAGCTCTGTGTGTGTAATGGGACTAACACACTTCAAGTCCTATAGGTGCTTCTGGGAAGAAAATATAGCTCTGTGTGTGTGATGGGACTAACACACTTCAAGTCCTATAGGTGCTTCTGGGAACAAAAATATAGCTCTGTGTGTGTAATGGGACTAACACACTTCAAGTCCTATAGGTGCTTCTGGGAAGAAAATATAGCTCTGTGTGTGTGATGGGACTAACACACTTCAAGTCCTATAGGTGCTTCTGGGAACAAAATATAGGAGCTCTGCCTGCCTGCCACGAACACACTACAAGTCCTATAGGTGCTTCTGGTAACAAAATATAGGAGCTCTGCCTGCCTGCCACTAACACACTACAAGTCCTATAGGTGCTTCTGGTAACAAAATATAGGAGCTCTGCCTGCCTGTCACTAACACACTACAAGTCCTATAGGTGCTTCTGGTAACAAAATATAGGAGCTCTGCCTGCCTGCCACTAACACACTACAAGTCCTATAGGTGCTTCTGGTAACAAAATATAGGAGCTCTGCCTGCCTGTCACTAACACACTACAAGTCCTATAGGTGCTTCTGGTAACAAAATATAGGAGCTCTGCCTGCCTGCCACTAACACACTACAAGTCCTATAGGTGCTTCTGGTAACAAAATATAGGAGCTCTGCCTGCCTGTCACTAACACACTACAAGTCCTATAGGTGCTTCTGGTAACAAAATATAGGAGCTCTGCCTGCCTGTCACTAACACACTACAAGTCCTATAGGTGCTTCTGGTAACAAAATATAGGAGCTCTGCCTGCCTGCCACTAACACACTACAAGTCCTATAGGTGCTTCTGGTAACAAAATATAGGAGCTCTGCCTGCCTGTCACTAACACACTACAAGTCCTATAGGTGCTTCTGGTAACAAAATATAGGAGCTCTGCCTGCCTGCCACTAACACACTACAAGTCCTATAGGTGCTTCTGGTAACAAAATATAGGAGCTCTGCCTGCCTGCCACGAACACACTACAAGTCCTATAGGTGCTTCTGGTAACAAAATATAGGAGCTCTGCCTGCCTGCCACGAGCACACTACAAGCCCCTCTTTGTCAATCAATCTTTGTAACTGAATCTATCTAACTCAATCTCTGCAAGTGAATCTCTCTCTCTATCTATCTAAATGCAGCAGAGTGTCACAGGAACAGCCTGCTCAATCTGCGCCGGAACAGCATGTGACCGGCGCAGACGGCGTGGCGGCGTTTTATAGGGGGGGGGTGTGTACTACAGCCCCTGAGCTGTAATTGGCTACAGGCGTCCTGCCTGTAGCCAATTATGGCTCTTCGAGTTTCCGGGGCTGTGATTGGCCAAGCATGCGGGGTCACAGTGCATGCTTGGCCAATCATCAGCCAGCAATGCACTGCGTCGGCCGCGCCGGCCGCAATGCATTGCGGGGCCGCGCGCATCACACGAACGTGATGCGAGCGGCCAAAATAGTTCTGGGCTCGCCGAGCGAGCGAACGCCCGGTGCTCGATGCGAACGTGGGTTCGCATCGAGCACCGGGCCCATCCTTAATCTAGGTGTTAGAATGGCCAAGTCAAATTCCAGACCTGAATCCAATCGAGAATCTGTGGAAAGAGCTGAAAAATGCTGTTCACAAACGCTCTCCATCCAACCGCACTGAGCTTGAGCTGTTTTGCGAGGAAGAATGGGCAAGAATTTCAGTCTCTCGATGTGCAAAACTGATAGAGACATACCCCAAGCGACTTGCAGCTGTAATAGCAGCAAAAGGTGGCTCTACAAAGTATTAACGCAAGGGGGCAGAATAATTTTGCACGCCCCACTTTTCATTTTTTTATTAGTTAAAAAAGTTTCAAAAATCCAATAGATTTCGTTCCACTTCACAATTGTGTCCCACTTGTTGGTGATTCTTCACAAAAAATTAAAATTTTATATCTTTATGTTTGAAGCCTGAAATGTGGCAAAAGGTTGAAAAGTTCATGGGGGCCGAATACTTTCGCAAGGCACTGTATATCGTATATATCCTATTCCCTATTGTATGGGAATTTGTCAGTCCCAATTCCCCAGATCTCCAGTTCTTCAAGTTTGTACAGGGAGATGTGCTTCAGATATTGGTCATAAAAATCTCTGTACAGTAGCGTGACCTGTGTCCCTATATCTAACAGTGCTTTGGTGTAGATGCCCTCTACCTGCACAGACACAATTGGGGATGGCCCCACTAACCTTTCTGGTAAACTTCCTGAGCCTTTCCTGGGAGAGGGTTTTCTGTGGTCTTTCCTAGCTCTTAGCTGAGAGTACCTAACAATGGCCTTGGGTGGTGGTGAGACATTGACTCCCCGTACCTGTTTCCCCAACCCCGATGACGTGTTACTTGGTAGTAGAGATGATGGAGCGGTTGGCCCTGGACCTTTCTTCTGCCGTTTCCTCACAGCCTTCTTTGTGCCTCTATTCTTGGAGCTCTGTTCTTCCTTGGGGCTCTCAGCTGGCTTCACTGAGACCCCTTGAAGTTTCCTGCCTTCTGACTCAACAGAAGCTTTTGCAACACTTTAAACATTTCCAAGATAAGGTCTGGTTCCCTTTCCTTTTGGGGGCACTGCAATCTGAAATGCCCAGGCTCCCCACACTGGAAACACCTTTTGGAATCAGTTTTCCCTGTCTAAGCTTTGGCTTGGGCCTCCATCACACGCAGCAGGGTCTGCTGCATTTGATCTTGAGCTACATGTGTAACAGGAGCAGCCTCAGGGACATGCTGTGCAATGGGGGTCCTAGAGCACCCCCCCCCCCCCACTCTGACTCCTCATCACTGTCCACCTCCTGCCCACCATTTTTCACTTGAACTGGTTGGGCCAATACTTTCTCTGTTTTGGAGGAAATCTTTGTCACCTCCCATGAGCATTGATTGTTCTCACCTGAGCTTCTTCTTCTCTGACCAGCTTCATGAGTTCTGGGTAGGTTGGGGCCACCTACGTCCCTTTTAACAACAGCCATAGCACAATTGGGTCTAGCTGCCTGTAAAATCCTTTCAAGGTTGATATTATCAGCTTCTCGAGCATCAATTCTCTTCTTCAGAATGATTTGATGCAGTTTTCGATTCACCCTGACAACATAGTCAGACAGTCTTTCCTCTCTGCACTGGTGGGTGTGCTCGAAAATACACATGAGGTCAGGTAGCTTCTCTACTCTTCCATAAACAGCACACAGGGCCTTACGTCTCATATCCACAAGGTAGGCCCCTTGTTCTGGGACAACCTTCCTTATCATCCGTCACAACACCTTTCAGCCCATCCAACTCTGGGCACTCTTAACAAGGTGGTCAGATCCAATCTTCCATGCGCTTAACTCCAGTCTGTGTCGGTGACTGGGTCCATTCTCTCCTCAGCCCTGGACTCGTCACGTGACTTGCTTGCGCATTCCATGAGGGGTATCCCGGACCCCTGTGAGAGCCACTTGATGAATCTGTACCCCACTGCTTGCCCCCCCCCCCATGCAAGTCCCCTGACACCAGCTATGAGTATAAATCCCCAGTAGTTTAAACTTGACCCCTGACGAAATTTCAGTAGCAAGAAAACAATAATAGCAATGATATAAAACAGTGACACAGAAGCTAAGCAATACTAACTGTAGAATTTTAAAGATTTCTTTAAGCTTCTTTAAGCTACACTCTACTCAGCTGAAACCTATGTGAACAGACAGGAAGAGGGTAGAGGGGTGACCGCTCTTGTGTCAAACCACTCCCTCTGTGCCTCAACACCACAGGCCTTAGATTAATAGAAATATTAACTCTTGAATACTTAAAGTCCTGGGTGTAGGCACTTGTACTTATGTTACTAACTGAACAATCTCTTAGTGGGGAGGAGGATATGTTGTAGTCTCTCAAAGAAGAAAGAAGCCTTAGGTCTTCAGCTAGCTATTTTTAATGGAGTACTTGAGATATCCTGGTTATTGGGAGAAGGTTAAGTAGCCTGGTGACACCTTAACTGCCAATGTGTAACAAAGGGTATTTATTATGTCCTGTGGAAAAGGAGCACTGGGGTTGCCTTACAAAGTATCAGTGTAGCACCAGGTCCTACAGGCTTAAGCAAAGGAATAAACAGTGATGTCTGAATGCAGTGTCTCTGTGGTAGAAGAATGGGTAAGTGCCCGCTCCCCAGTCCCAATGACTCTTGGTAATGGAAGTGACAAGGGCCTCAGTGATAAGCGAAGCCCTGCTCAAAGTGTCTAGCGGTCCGGAGACACACTGCACTTAAGCGTGGCTGGATCTGGAGTGGACGTGTGAGGAGTGACCTCCAGGTTGACGCTGGTTGGACAGAGGTGGCTGGCAATGGATGCTCCTGCACCCTGACTCTCTCTCTACAGCACAGGCTGTGACACGGCCACAGCACACACCAAGACAGAGTCACTGGCTAACAGCTTCCAGGCCGGCGTCCCAAGTGAGAGATCCCGCCCCCACACAGGCCTTTTATCGCCTCTCCCAACATCCTGTTCTTCCTCTCCACCTGGCTGGTATTTGTGGTTCAAACTAGTCCAGCTGAATGCAAATCTTGGACTCCATGGACTACACGTCCAAGGATGCTTTGCTTTCCTCATAAAACTCAGTTACTCTATATTGAGGATATGACAACACAGAGTCCAGCTGAATGCTAGGAGAAAACAGTTCCACAGCAGCTACACTGCACAGTATCTCCTGACAATGCAGGCAGCATTAGCCAGCTCCTGGCTACATACCCCACTTTAGTTCCAAGAACACAGGAACATAAAACACCAAAAACAATATTTCCTAATGAATTACTATTCCTAATGAATTACTATTTTCTTTAAGTAAGGAGTTAACTGTTTACTATATTACAAAATAAACTTCCATGTGTTCCGCCCACTGGTTATCTACCCAAAAAACACTTTCTATTTCAAATGTAGCAGGCTCAACTATTACACAACATGAAGTTCTCAGTGCTCTAGCTACTATGACTGCCAACTCTTGACGGTAAGTTCTTTGCCTAATACGTTTATCTCTATTGTTATACTGTAATGTTCATTTATAACTATTTTCTCCCTTTATTATGTGATCACCCAGTGCCCACACTAAATAAGTTTTATAAAAGCTTTTACCTACTATCAATTAATGACAATAATAACAATGAAGCATTTCGGTCTTGGAGAATATATGTCCGGCAGAGTACAATAGTTTGTCTCTCTTTACAGGTATTCCTATGTGGGTAGTGTCAGGTGCCGTGAGAGCCGATTTCAACTAATTTTTAGTCTAGCCCATCATCTTAAAGCGTATTTTCATTCTTGCAGTCAAATTTGAGAAAAGCTAACTTTAAATTTTATGTTTGTTAAGTATTCTCATTCACACAGCATGCTTACTTTTTTAAATATATTTCTTACATTTTAGATGTTTCTGAGATGGTGTCATCAATTTTTTTGAACAATGTTTGAGTGAGCCTTAACAGGTCTGCCCTCTGTAACATACAAAGCTAGAAGCCAAGCCTCTACAGCTTTAACTAGGGTTGCACCAATACTGATACTAGTATCTGTACTGATACTGAGTATTTGCCTGAGTACTTGTACTCGGGCAAATGCTCCGATGCCTTATCCGATACCTGGAGAGTCAGGGGCAGCCGCTTCTCCTACTCCCCCCTCCGCAGCTTCCAGCTGCTTTATTGAAATCTATACAGGGGGGATCGGTGCTTGTAACCTCCCCACCCCACCACCGCATCGATCACACCCTGACTGTCCCTGTATACTTCCTCCAGTCCCCCTCTGTGTTCTCCTCCAGGCTTCTCCATTCCCCCTCTGTGTACTACGCTCCTGTCCCCCCTCTGTATACTCCCGTCCTGTCCCCCCTTCGTGTACTTCGCTCCTGTCTCCTCTCTGTGTACTCCGCCTCTTGTCCCCCCTCTGTGTATTCCACTCCTGTGCCCCCTCCGTGTATTCCGCTCTTGTCCCCCCTCCATGTATTCCGCTACGGTCCCCCCTCCATGTACTCTGCCTCCTGTCCCCCCTCCGTGTATTCTGCTCCTGTCCCCCCTCCATGTATTTCGCTCCGGTCCCCCCTCCATGTACTCCGCTCCTGTCCCCCCTCTGTGTATTCCACTCCTGTCCCCCCTCTGTGTATTCCACTCCTGTCCCCCCTCTGTGTATTCCACTCCTGTCCCCCCTCTGTGTCAATCTTTCAGAATGGAAAGCGGAAGAAGGGGCCAGTAAATCTGTCGGTTCCTTCCTATTCCAAATAAACTGTGTTTACGATACTTCAGTTTATGAATGGAGAGGAGCCTCTGTCTTCTGTCCATTCATCTTCAGTGCAGCTGAGGCTGCTGAGAAAGGGACTGGGGGATCTCTGTCCCCAGTCCCTTTCTGTGTCTCAAAAGGGAGATGTCAGGGGTCTGTTAAGACCCCTGATATCTCACCAAAGCCCCCCCCCCCCCAACAGGGCTGAAAAAATTTAAGAATTGTAATAAATAAATATTTAAAAGGTTAAATTGTAACAATAATTAAATAAAAAACACACTGCCATCGTCCGGCTTACTACCTTGGGACTTTCATTTTGCTTCATAACCCCCAGGTTGATTTCTGCTTACCCTTTGGGGACTACACATTCCATAAATGGGACAAACACTTCTTAGTAAACATACCTCTTAGGGTACCACCTTACAGAAAGGTTATGCTCAATTTAATGCAAAAGAAAAACCTTTTGTCCATAGTAATATAAAAATATAAAAATATAGAAGAGATATCAGTGTTCACACTTGGCCTGTGCATTCTCCTCAAATATGTCATTGTCTGCTTTTGAGGACATGAGTCCTACTTTAAACTGACTGCATGTTTTTTGTTTCTTTTTATAACTCACTTATAACTGTGATAAGCCTTAGCCATTTCTAGGCATTCTGCCAAATTAGCATCTTACCTTATCTATGTGTACAGGACAGGCTACTCTGAACATGTATGATACCACATCATGGTCTCACAAAAATGTGGCTTTTATCATTTAAACATATTCCTTATATTACTTATTTGGTATGGTAATTTCAAACCCTTACAAAAATTTGGTCAATATATGGTCAAAACAACAATGGTCAATATTCAATGGTCGATATGCAATGGTCAATACATAATGGCAAGTGAGAAACAAACTTGAACCGTTTCCAATTCAGTACTGCACATGATACTTTTTGCTGCTGGATGCAGACACATAGGACAAATTAGAATGTTAAGCTGGACACAGAGCACCACCAGCTGGACCTCCCAAAGAAGTACACATTTCGCACAGCAACAACTTTCTCAAGAAAACCGGATACATATACAGGAAAAAAAAATTGTTTTGTGAACGGATACTGTTGCACAATCAGGAAGAGGGTGTGTGTCTGTGTATAGGGGTTATGCAAAAAGTGAGAGATGTGCTGGGTTTTTATTGAATTTTATATAGGGGATATTAACAGCAGCACAGCTGCAGTTAATTACATTTTTCAATCTACCTAACCCACGTTGATCAAGTTTAAAGGGCAAGTAAAACCCATTCTGTAAACTTGTACCTACAGGTAAGCTTATAATATCTCCTAAACCTTCATGGTTTAGGAGATATTCACATTTCATGCATAGTTACATAGTCAAGTTAAATAAAGACACAAGTCCATCTAGTTCAACCCAAAAAAATAAAAATAAATACAATCCCATATACACAATCCTATACCCACAGTTGATCCAGAGGAAGGCGAAAAACCCCAGCAAAGCATGATCCAATTTGCTATAGCAGGGGAAAAAATAACTTCCTGATTCCCAGAGAGGAAAATCTGATTTTCCCTGGATCAACTTTACCTATAAATGTTAGTACCCAGTTATATTATGTACATTTAGGAAATAATCCAGGCCTTTTTTAAAGCAATCTACTGAGCTTGCCAGAACCCCCTCTGGAGGGAGTCTATTCCACATTTTCACAGCTCTCACTGTGAAGAAGCCTTTCCGTATTTGATGAAATCTTTTTTCCTCTAGACGTAAAGAGTGCCCCTTGTCCTCTGTGATGACCTTAAAGTGAATAACTCAACACCACGTTCACTAAATGCTCTAGTTGCCCAGGCATTCCCATCGGCCTCCAGAGTCCTATCCTATTGTATGGACCTTAACCTTTAGACAAATGTAGCCAGTTTTCCATCCATGTACTCACCCTATGGTACATGCCAACGAACCTTATTTTGTACAGTAAACGTTTGAGGAACTATGTCAAATGCTTTTGCAAAATCCAGATACACTACGTCTATGGGCCTTCCTTTATCTAGATGGCAACTCAACTCACCTCCTCATAAAAGATTAATAGATTGGTTTGGCAAGAACGATTCTTCATGAATCCATGCTGATTATTGCTAATGATACCGTTCTCATTACTAAAATCTTGTATATAGTCCCTGATCATTCCCTCCAAGAGCTTGCATACTATTGATGTTAGGCTAACTGGTCTGTAGTTCCCAGGAATGTATTTTGGGCCCTTTTTAAATATTGGTGCTACATTGGCTTTTCTCCAATCAGCTGGTACCATTCCAGTCAGTAGACTGTCAGTAAAAATTAGGAACAATGGTCTGGCAATTACTTAACTGAGTTCCCTAAGTACCCTCGGATGCAAGCCATCTGGTCCTGGTGATTTATTAGTGTTAAGTTTCCTAAGTCTAATTTTAATTCTTTCTTCTGTTAACCATGGAGGTGCTTCCTGTGATGTGTCTTAAGGATAAACACTGCAGTTTTGAATACTGAAGCCCCCCGATTCCCTTGTGAAGACCGAGGAGAAGAATAAATTCAATACCTTTGCCATCTCCCCATCCTTTGTAACCAGATATTCTTCCTCATTCGCTATTGGGGCCAATATGGTCCGTCCTCCCTTTTTTAATGTTTACATACTTTTCTTGTGATTTTTTTTGCTCTCCTCCGCTATGTGTCTTTCGTGTTCTATCTAGCCACCCTAATTGCACCCTTACATTTTTTTTTTTTATAAACAAATATTCTTTTTATTTTCAAATATATTTTTTATTCAAAAATTTTTCAAACAGTACATAAATGAACAAAAACAGTAACGTCATATACAGTTTGTTTGGCATTTCTCCACAAGTTCTGCATTGTACATATATATGGGTATGTATCTTATCAATCTCAGTGTTTACATCAACTTTTACTTAGCGTTCTATTTTCCCCCTATTGATTTGTTGTGTGTCCCATGTATTATTGTGAGCGGAGTGTGTCCACATTTCTCCGTGCTTGGGAGCTAGATTTCATCTCTCTGGTTCTTGGTAGAGGGTGTCTAGTGTGGATTGTCTTTTGTTTATTTAACCCCTTATGTAGAGTTTTTCTTCCTGTGTGGAGAAAGGAGGAAAGAAGAAAAGTAGGAAAGAGAGAACGGGAAGGGAGGGGGGGGGGGGGGGGGGGGGGGGGGGGGGGGCGGCCCCCAGGGTGGGCTGTGTTTATATATTGTTCTGGATCCTCGTTCTTTAAGAGTTGAGCATGGCCTTTCCCTCGTCGGAGAATATATATATGTTCCACAGCATCCATGTCTGTGAGTGTTGCTCTTGTTTGTTCTGTGACGTGAGGATTAGGTCCTCCATCGTCTTGATCTCCTCCACTCTGCGCAACCATGTTCCTATTGTTGGGGGTGTCCTTTTTTTCCATAGAGGTGGGATGCAAGCTTTGGCTGCGTTTAATAAGTGTCGTATTATCATTTTTTTATATTTTTTCGGTGGGATTGGGGTGGCGTGTAGTAGTATGAAGGCTGGATCGTCATTGATCGTGTGATCCGTGAATTTTTGAGTAATCCTTCTGACTGTCGTCCAGAAGTTTTGCAGTAGGGGGCAGGACCAAAAAATATGGAGAAGTGTCCCCTTTTCTGATTGGCATCTCCAGCATTTGTCAGAGGTGGCCGGGAAGTATTTGTGTAGTCTACTGGGGGTGTAGTACCATCTGGTTAGAATCTTGAAGTTAAGTTCTTGTATTTTTGTACATACAGATGTTTGCAGGGAGAATCTAATGATCGCCTGTCTCTGGGCTTCAGTAAATGTACCACCCAAGTCTGCTTCCCATTTTTGAATATACATCAGATCAGGCGTTACCCCTGGAGAGTTTAGTAGGTCGTATGTCTTTGACAGTACCCGTGGTAGGGACCCCTCGTCCCTGCAGTAAGATTCGAAGGTCGTCAGGCTACGGTTATATTGTGTTGGTTGTGGTAGTGAGTGCAGGAAATGGTGTATCTTGATTGCTCCCCAGAACTGTAGTTGGAAGGGCCCGTTTTCAGCCATCAGTGATTGAATGGTGGGCCACTCGTTGTCTGTTAGAAAGTGTGAGGCCTGGTCCTTATTATTTCGGGACAGCACTTCATATCCCCCCCCGTCTATTCCAGGAGGGAAGGCAGGGTTCCCCAGTATTGGGTATAGCGGTGAGTTAGCTGTGGTTTGTGAGGTCGAAAATAATATGGATGCCCCTATTTTCAAGGTCGTCCCTATAGTGGGGTGTGTCTTTACCGTTGGGGTTAGTTTCCCGTAGCACCAGATTGCCCCTTTCAGGGAGGGTACACATTGTGCCTGTTCCAGGCGTATCCATAGTTTGTTCTTGTCATGTCGGTGCCAGTCAATGATTCTGCCCATGTGTACTGCTCTATAATAGTTTTTTAAATCTGGGAGTGCTAAGCCTCCCCTGTTTTTAGGTAATGTCAGGTATTGTCTACGTAGTCTGGGCTTTGAGTTCGTCCATACAAATTTGGTGAAGAGGGATTCTGTTTGTTTAAAATATTGGGGTGGGATCTGTATCGGCAGTGCTTGGAGTAGATATAGAAACTTTGGCAAAATTGACATTTTAAGTAAATTGCATCTGCCGAACCATGAGTGTAGACCCTTGGTCCATTCCTCCAGAAGCAATCGGGTTTTGGTCAGTAGCGGTGGAAAGTTTAAGTGGAACACCTGCTTCAAGTCTTTGGGGATTTGGGTTCCCAGGTATTTGAGGGAGGTGTCCGACCATTTAAATTTGAATTGTGTTTTCAGCGAATCCAGTCTGTGTGGAGTTATGTTAAGTCCCATTGCCTCCGATTTGTCAAAGTTTATTTTAAGGTTAGTCATGGTTCCATATTTCTCGAATTCCCGTAAGAGGTTCGGTAGTGCCACGGTTGGGTTAGTTAGGGCGAACATAAGGTCGTCCGCGTATGCGGCTATTTTGTATTGGGAGTTGTCTACTGTTACTCCGGTAATATCCGGATTTAATCTTATACTACACAAGAAGGGCTCCAGAGCTAGGGCAAATAGGAGGGGTGAGAGTGGGCAACCCTGTCTGGTACCATTTGTTATTGGGAACGGGTCAGATAGAATTCCGTTGGCCTTTACCTGTGCTGTGGGAATAGAGTAGATGTTTTGGATCCACTGTAACATTCTGCGTCCCAGGCCTATATGTTTAAGTGTTGCTGTCATGTATCCCCAATTCACACGGTCAAACGCTTTTTCAGCGTCTGTACTCAGGAGCACGCATGGGGTGTTGGATTTGTTGACCGTGTGAATAAGGTTTAGCACCTTTGTGGTGTTGTCCCTAGCTTCTCGGGCAGGGATGAATCCCACTTGATCTAGGTGAATTAGATCTGGCATATACTGGGTTAGTCTATTGGCCATGATTTTTGTGAAGAGTTTTAGGTCTACGTTTAGGAGTGATATAGGCCTGTAGCTCCCGCATGCTGATGGGTCTTTGCCTTCTTTCGCTATCAGTGTTATGTGGGCCCTCAGTGTGTCTTTAGGCAATGATTTCCCCTCTCCTAGGCCATTAAACATCCTCACCATGTGAGTACCCAGTAATGGGAATAGGGTCTGGTAATATTGTAGGGTAAACCCGTCCGGGCCCGGCGCTTTGCCTGGTTTTGTCCCTCCTATCGCCCGTTGGAGTTCCTCTATCGTAATAGGGTCTTCTAGTTCAGTCCGTGCTTCCGTGGGGAGAAGGGGGATTTGTGAAGCTGTAAGGTAGTCTTGCATTGTCCTTTCGTCCTGTGTTCTGTTTGGAAGGTTGTATAGATTGGCATAGAATTCCCTGAATCCTTTAGCTATCTGGGTGGGTGTGGTCTGTTTCTGTCCTTTCGCGTCTATGATCTGAGGGATGTATGTATTTAGTTTTTGGGTTTTTACTGTCCGGGCTAGCAGTCGGCCACATTTGTTTCCCGACTCGTATGTCATTTTCCGGCAGATTTGCAGAGCTGCCTTTGCTCTGTACTGTAGCAAATCTACGACTTGCCTCCTAAGGGACATCAGTTCCGTTTCTAATGAGGTGGTCGGTGCTTGTTTGTGTTGTGTCTCTATGTCGTGTGTCTTCTGAAGGAGGTCTAGTAGTTGTTGTTCCCTTTTCCTTTTTATGTATGTCCCATGTTTGATCAGCACCCCCCTGATAACTGTCTTGTGGGCCTCCCACAGGATGCCCGGGTCGCAGTCCTCTGTGTTGTTGGTCTGGAAGTAATGTTTTATTTCCTTCTGAATGTCCGTCAGGACGTCTGGTGTTTGTAGGAGACTTTCGTTTAGTCTCCAATATTTAGATCTGGTTGTCTGAGTCGGTGATAGGCAGTAGCATAGGGTGATAGGAGCATGGTCCGACCATGTAACACTGCCTATCTCAACCTTCTGTATCGCTTCCAGTTGGCTATGCGGGATGAGAAATAGGTCTATCCTTGAGTACGTCTTGTGGGGGGAGGAGTAGAAGGTGTAGTCCCTCTCTCCAGGGTGACAAAGTCTCCATGCGTCAATGAGTTGGGTCTCATGTAAGGTTTGTGAGATCCGTTTGAGTGTGCTCAATCGTATCGAGGAGGTTCTTGAGGATGTGTCTACTGCCGGTACTAAGGGTACGTTAAAGTCTCCTCCTATTATGAGCTGACCTTCCCTAAAGTCGGTCAGTCGTCTCAGTGTCCGGTGTATGAACCTATCCTGTTGGTCGTTGGGGACATACATGGTTGCTAGTGTTACCCTCGTGCCTCTGATGGTCCCTTTTACAAATAAATAACGTCCATTGGGGTCGACTAGGGCAGTGTCGTATGTCCATGGCACTGACCTTGCAACAAGTATTGAGACCCCTTTTGATTTGGCTTCTGTGTTAGTGGAATGATATGTGTGGGGGAAGTGTTGATTTTTGAGGCATGTAGGGCTGCCGGTTCTAAAGTGGGTTTCTTGGATAAATGCTACATCTATATGTGCTCTCTTAAGGTCATTTAGTAACATCCTGCGCTTCTCGGGTATGTTTAGGCCCTTAGCGTTCAAGGAGTATATATTGATCGTGCCCATTGTTCCCTGGGTAGGGGGTGGGGGTTCTGATGGGAAGTTTTGGGTGGGGGGGGGGGGGGGGGGGGTGGTTGGAGAGTAAGAGGATAAAGTAGGAAAGATTGAGTAAAAGAGTTAGAGAAAAAGAGGTAGTGTGCGTCTCGTTTTAAACCAACGAGTAGCAGGTAGCGTAGGCTATCCGCTTGTATACCTAAGCGCAAACAGGTCAGTTTGCAAAGGAGCGTACCCCAGTCCTCACTAGGGTACCTGCTCCGTCCTATTGGGGGAAGAGGTTGGACTAGACCGGGGAAGATCCCCCCGCCCGCCCCGCCCCCCCCGCTTGTTAACGTAAATCATTAATAACCAATTGTTCTAACACATTCAACATAACAGCTCATAAACATTGTATATGAAAAAACAAAAAAGTGCATGTAAACTCTATCATTCGAGTGTCATCCTGTTTACCATTTATCGTGGATCCGGTTTCGTCATCCCTTGTTTCTGTCTCCAGCCCCTCCTTAGTGTATGTATGTGGGTATACGTTAGGTTAGTGTAATCGGTGTCCTGTGTGTGACTCCTCCCATGGGGGTCGCATTTTCGTCTGTCCGGGGTCCTTGGGACTTGTCCTGTGGTGTTGTGTCTGGTTGTCCTTTTGTATTGTGATGTTCGTCATTGGGTGTCATGGGTTGCCTTTTGTCTAAGTTCCCTTTGTGTCTCGTCCTTTCACCTCCCCACTTACCCCGGCCCTCCCCATATAACTTGGTGTGTGGTTTTATCGTGGCGGGATGTGGACGTGTGATTGTCATTCCCTTAGCTGGTGTATGGTGTGGGTATCCCTCGGTATCCAGACCCCTAAGTTACGTCGTCAGGTCCCTGTAAATATAATATCACACTTTTTTTTTTTTTTTTGGTCGTTTCTCTGACACCATATGTATACCTTGCCCTTTTTTGGACCCCTTATATCATTCACATCATATTCAGAGGAGAATACACAACAGGTTTTCACACATGCTATTTCTGCATCCCCTGGGAATTGCTATCTCCCTCCCCCTTATAGTAGTGTCCAGGTTATAGCTACGGGGTGTTTTGTGTCTTTCCCCTTTATAATGCCCATTTCCCTTTTTCATAAATCTTCAGGGATTATAATATACAGGCCAGTGTCCGCCTTTTTAGGCCATGTCTTCTGTTTTCGGTCCCCCTTAGTTCGGTTTCTTGCAGCTTTTCAAGGGAGTCTGAGCTGTGGCACCCAGGGGATCCGAGTTGGCATTTAAGCAGAATATGCACGTCAGGTGGTATCAGTAAAATGATAGCAGATAACCGGTAACCGGTAGGAACAGTAAAGAACCGCGGGAGGGGATGCAAACGTGTATGTCCTCAGCTTACATCCCACCTCCCCTCCACCATATCATCCAGACTCCTCACTTACTTCCTCCCGGGGTGCTCTGTTTTGTTCTCCACGAGGGTTTACCCTTCCTTTAGGTCCCCTGACCCCCCCCCTCCCCTCGTATGATCATTATGCCTCTGTTATAGGTTAGCTCCCCCGTTTCCGTTGTGGCATGGTGTTTAGTCCCGGGAACCCAGAAAGAGGATACCGTGGCGGGGCATTCCCCTCCAACCTATGGGGTAGGCTAAGCCTCAGGGCGTGGGGGGGTCATGGGCTGGGTGTGTTCGTTGGAGGGGGGGACAAGTCCCACATTTCCCTTACCTCGGGTAGGAGAGGGTGTCCGTTGGTCTATGTTCGGTGGGGGGAAGTGGTATCCTGTGCCATATGGGGGGATGACGATCTCTATCCACGATGTTCGGTCTTTCAGTCTTCCCGTGGTGGGTCCCCAGGGACGTACCTCGGTCTGCGCATGTTCGTGTTCATCCGGGCTCTCGGTGACCGCGATCTCCTCATCCTTGACGATCCTACGCGTGGGGCGGGGTTCTGAAGCGGTTGCAGCCAATCAGGTAAGTCGATGGGGTCTGTCTCCATGAATTCAAACAGTGCTGTAAGGTCCGCCGGAGACCGTAAAGTGTAATAGTGTTGGGCCTTCTTGAAGGTCACAGAGATGGGGAAACCCCATCGGTACGTCAGGCCGGCATTTCTTGCTGCTTCTAGCAGAGGTTTAAGTAACGCTCTGCGCTGCAATGTCTGTCTAGACAGGTCCGGCATTATCTTTATCTCTGCCCCGTCAAAAGAAATGTTCCTTTTTTCCCAGGCCGCTCTCAGAATTATTTCTTTGTGGGCGTACTGGTGGATCCGACACACGACGTCCCTTGGTCTGTCAATGTCCGGTGACCGGGGGCCCAGGGCCCTGTGGATCCGATCGAATGACAAGTTATGGGGATATAATTCCCCCGCCACTTCCCGGAATATTGCCATTGCAGTTGCCATTAAATCTTCCGCTCCTGTTGCCTCTGGGAGGCCCCGCAGCCTCAGGTTGTTGCGCCTGCTGCGGTCCTCGGCCTCCTCGATCCTCAGTTGTTGGGAGCTGATCAAGGCTGCCTGTGCGGATTGTGTGGCCTCCACTGCGGCTAGTCGCTGTTCTAGTATGGACACCGTCCCCTCTCCCGACTCCACCCGGTCCGTTAGTGTGTGTACCTCTTGTCTGATAACCGTCATATCCTGGCGGAGAGAGGTCTCTAGCTTGCCAACTATAGCCTCCATGTCTGCTCTTGTTGGGAGGGCTTGTAGCAGCGCCCTCAGTTCGGCGTCGGCTCTCAGGGTTAGTGGTGTGTGGGATGTCTGGCGTTCCTGCGGGTCTGTACGGAGTATCTCCGGGGTAGAATAGCCCGTGGCAGCTGTATTGGCCGATGGTTCCCGGGTCGGAGAGGCCGGTGGTTGCCAGGCGTTCTGGGGTCCATGCCTCGTGGTGTCGGCCATTTTGGGGGTCGGGGGAGCCTTGGCCGCGTTAGATAGATATTTCTGGATATCTTCAGTCTTTTTCGGTTTAGGAGATCCTCGTTTTACTATCTTGCTTCTCCGCTTTCCAGCGGAGTACATGCCGGTCGTGTTGAGCTGAGTTTCAGTGCCTTAAAGCCGGGTAAGGACGGATCGGGCCGGGAGCTCCTCAGACTTGCGTCCTCACTCAGCCATGTCCAGGCCACGCCCCCTCCTTTGCTTTTATATGCATTTTTAGGTTTGTAGTTTAGGGAAGTTGGCTCTTTTGAAATTCAGTGTCTTTGTATTCCCCTTATGTTTTCTATTTGTGTGATTTATACTGAAGCCAATTGACCTGTAATCGCTGTTTCCTAAATTGCAACGTATTTCGACATCCGTGATCAGGTCTGTATCGTTGGTAATCAGTATATCCAGTAACGCTCTATTTCTAGTCTACCATCTGAACTATGAAATTGTCCTGCAAGACATTTAGGAACTGGCGAGCCTTAGACGAATGCGTGGTTCCCTCTGCCCAGTCTATGTCTGGATAATTAAAATCTCCCATTATGATAACACTTCCCATCCTTGCTGCTAATCCAACTTGTGATAGGAGATCTGTCTCCCCCTCCTCCCTCAGGTTAGGGGGCCTATAGCATACTCCCAGTAATATTTTACCCTTAGCTTCATCCCTTTGGAGCTCTACCCATAAGGATTCCACCTCCTCCCTAGCTCCCTTAGTGATGTCATCTCTTCATATTCACTTGTACATTATTCTTGATATATAAGTATAGCCCTCCCCCTTTGTTACCCTCTCTATCCCTGCGATAAAGGGTATACCCTTGAATGGTTGCCAGCCAATCATGAGAGCTGTTGAACCAGGTTGGCATTGGTGAACATGCCACGTAGTTTAGACCGGTCGCATAGTACTATCCTCTTATTGGGTGTTCTGAGATTGCAACTAGGACTTGTCACTATATTTACCTTGGGTTTATGTGCTTTAGTCAACCTACCACCAATGCCCCCAATGCACAGTCTGGCAGAGGATGGGTGATCTCATCAAGGAGAAGAAGTACTGACTTACTCCAATTTACAGAGAAGCCTGACAGAGTACCAAAGTTTTCTTTATCCTCTCCAGGTCCCTGTATACAGTAAATCCTGTGATATGTGAGGAGGTTCTAATTTTCGCTGTCAGAGACACTAGTGCTAACGCAAACAGGGGCGACAACGGGCACCCCTGCTGTGTGCACCTATAGAGGGGAAAAGGGTTAGAAAGATTCCCATAATCCTCAATTTGGCCATGGGAGCTGAATACAGTAGGTGCACCTACCTAAAAATCAGCTATCGGGTGCTGGCGCCGCCATCTTGACTAAGCCTTGTGGCTTCACAGCCGTCTGTTTGCACTATTAGCACTTTTTTAAAGGAGGAAGATTGATATTCATCTTTGCATTTGTTAAGGACAAATCACTTTTTAAGGATGGGTTGCCACCTAATGGTGATTGTCCATCATTACATGCATTATTTAGTTATGTTAATTTTTTTTTTAGTTTAATTTGATGATAATAAATTTCAGCATTTAATTTGTGCACGCTATCATATACAGTATATGTAGAATTTCCGAGCGCTGCCTGTCAATTTTTATATCTGCATATGAGGTTGGCTGATTACCTTTCTTTGTGTGAGCTGCTTTATTTGCCTTTTTGGAGCGCTCACTTATATTATTACACCCCTGTTCAATACGTAGCCCCAGATCAATACATCGCCTCAGAACCAAGCCCCCTCATTGCTACAGAACCAGGCCCCTTCATCGCCCCCAGATTCAACTCAATACAAAACCTCAGAACTGGGCCCCTTCATTGCCCCAAATCCGGCTCAATACATCGCCCCAGATTTGGCCCAAGACATCGCCCCAGATCTGGCTCAATACATCGTCCCAGAACCGGGCCCACTACATAGCCCCAGAACCCGGTCCACTACATCGCCCCAGAACCCGGCCCACTACATCACCACAGAACCCGGCCCACTACATCACATTGTGGATCAATACATCGACACAGAACCGGTTCAAAACATAGCCCCAAATCCGGCTCAATACATCGCCCCAGAACTTTTTGAGCCAGCCGTTGTCTCCCGACATGCAGCCCGTGTGTACTGGGCTTAACTTTGTTGGGTCTCCCTGGTAGCAGAGTTTGTGGTATCACCTTTCCTGCTTTTCTTTTCGTGCTCCCTAATCTGTTCCCTCCACACAGTGTCATCCCTGTTGCTTTCTTCTTCCTTCAGCAACATTAAATCTTAAAGTGGTCAGCTGATTGGCCTCTAGTGGCTCTAATTTAAGGCACAGCGCCTGTAGTAGGCTGACACCAATTACTGGGTCACATGAGAGGCCTACCCTGCATGGGTTCTTTGGGGGTACGTTAGGCACTTTTTATAAGAAGTAGAGAGGCGAGCCTGTGTCACTGTTTATTTTGGCAGTTTGGGTCAGGTTTTGCAGAAAACAGGCACACTAATGAGCCAGGTGGGTGCTGGGCTTATGTAGGAACTGGAATTAGAGGTTAGTGGCCCCACCCTCCTGAGGGGGTCAGTTTGTGCAAGGTAGCTGTTAGGAGCACGTTGCTCCGTACTGTCCATGCGGCGACAGTGAAAGGCAGAGCCTGTAAGGATGTAGCAGCAGGGAACTGCAGGAGAAACAGAGCTGAGAAAGGTTCAGCGGACTGTGTGTTTGATGGTCTGGAGGACTAAGGCAGGAGGCCTAAGCAGAGACACTGAGAAGAGCCACGAGGTGGAGTACTGTTTGTTTTGACACACTGATGGTAAGAACTCCTGCAAGGGAAAAGATTCTGCTGTGAATCTTTACTTTCTTTTCAATATGGGCAGAAAAATCCCTAAAACGAACTTTGTACAGTGTACTTACTCTTTGGCGCTACCAATAAGTTAAAATACCTCAAACCATCACAGTTTGTGGAGGAATGCTATGGGAAAGCTGATGGAGTTCCTTCCAGATCCTCGCATGACAGATACGAGTGCCAGAGATAGTCTGTTTTGTGCTTTGCTGTGTGAGCAGCTAGATGTGTCTTGTCTCGCAGTCTTATAGAGACATTGCGCCCCAATTTTTTTTTGGAGAAAGGTGCGTCAGTGACTGCAAAGATGCCTCTTGTTGCCTATAGCAAAGAAAAAGTCAGTCAGGATGGTGGAGTGTTCCTGACAAGAGTTATGGTTGGTGGGCTCAAAAGGAACCGTTATAGCCAATTGGAGAGTTCTGGAAAAGCTCTGCTGGGAGAGTAAGGTCTGGGAAGTGTCATCTGGATGGTGGAGCTGCAGTGAAGAGGTGGCTCACCATTCCCACAAAGAGGGCTGGGATGCTTGAGAGTCTATGATGCCTAGGAGGGCATCTGTTTAGCCTGTGGTCGCACAAGGAAATGCGCCAGTGGAAGTGCCGCAGAGGAATGGTTCCAGAAGCGACACATGCGAAGTGCAACACCTGTCAAATGTTGAGTGGTAAGACTGTTACTGATAAAAATGTTAAAGAGTCTGTTTTTGAGCTTTGTACCAGTGAAGTCGTGGCAAGTCCAGTGGGGAGATCCACTTTCAAGAGAGACTTGCTGCTGTGTAGTACCCTGCCTAATGGGGAAACATGGGTTAATACGGAACCCGCAGCAAGACTGAGAATTGATGAGACCTTATCTTCATGCTTTTGTTTTGTGTGTAGCGGGGAAGTATGGGGTAAAACTGAATATAATGTTTTGCTTACTAATGAGGTTAATAATGTTCAAGTGAATAGTGGGTTAATAGACCTGAAAATTGTAAATTCTGTGTTGGGAGTGAAACACTGCCAGTGCATGGCGGTGAAATGGTGGTATTGCATCCAATGGTGTCTGAAGATGCGTTAATGCAAGGTGATCTTAAAGGGGTTGTAAAGGTTACATTTCTTTTTAAATAAAAATAAGAAACATGTTATACTTACCTGCTCTGTGCAAGGGTTTTACACAGAGCAGCCCCGGTTCTCCTCTTCTGGGGTGCCCCGCCGGAACTCCTGGCTCATCCCCTCTATCCAGTCACCCCACGGAGAGCCGCTTTCCATGGGGGCACCCCTGCGGGCACGCTCCTGAGTCCTGCTGCTGCGTCCACTGACAGACAGCAGATGAGAAACAAACAACCACCGCTCCAAGACTCTCCTTCCCAAGCGAATGCTCCTGCTCCTGTGTGGGAGCCCCAGGTGCTGGCTAATAGCACAATGATTGGAAATCAAAAAAAGGAAGAACTCCGGACAGCCGCACACCGAGAAAATAAAATCCAAAAAGTTTATTTAAAAGCAAAAAACACTGCAATCCATACACGGCAAAAAAGGGGGGTACAGAGCTGACGCGTTTCGCACCACAACTAGTGCTTACTCATAGCTGATGAACTCACAAATGAATATCAAATATATATGCTTACAGGATGTGCATCACATGATTGTTTGATGGAAAAAGGCTGTTACCAGCAGCTGAAAACTAGGCTTAATTGAATATCAACATGTGCTGCTAGGCTAATTCTGCATAGTGAGAGTGACCACTTTAAAAGAAGCCTGATGTTGTTTAAAGACAAACTTAGGTGAAAAAGTTATAAGACCTGATAAGGAAATCGCATAAAAATGCATAAAACTATCAAGTGTGCACACAGTGTTATGTGTACACACTTAAAGGGCCCATTCAATAGAATAGCCCAACCCAATTGCGATTTCAATGAATGTTATAGTGAAAAAAAATATTTTTTACGTGTGTGAAGGAACTAGTGAGATACATTTAAATAAAAGAAATATATACATAATGTTCAAAAAATGTGGAATGTATATAAACTCTCCAAAAATAGAGTCTATATATTTGTGATAGCGAATGGGTGAGGGGGTGAATAGATAGTGAGGTATGTATATAACCATTTATTGGTATTATATATATCCGCTAACCAAATCGCTGTGATGAAATCGCTAACCAAATCGCTATGATAAGGTTTGTTGAACAACACTTGCCGAAAACCACCTAGTGAGTTGAAGTTATATTTAAATACTATACTGATGATACTAATACTTAACGGTTATATTGTGTGTCTTAAGTTATTTTAAGTTATTTTAAACGTGATTCCTGATGTGAATTTTAGTATCCAAGACTTCACTTGTATATTGTGTGGATAGGCATATTCAAAAATGAAATGAAATAAAAGATAAAAAAAGATAAATGACAAAATATATGAAATGTGAAGAAGAAAAGTGAATAGACAATCGTGCACTCTAAATGGTGTGTCTATATGTTTAATTAATCGTTTTTGTATTTATTTTTGTTTTTATTTTTATTTTGTATATCTAATGTTGTTCAATCTGGTTGATAGCCTGCATAGTGTGCTAACGGCTATATCTTCTTTCAAAGGGTTTTTAGCAAAACCTTACTCATTGGCTACTGGCAGTGTCGGTGATGAATATATGCATTTTATACAATAGTTATACATGACCAGTGACTGTAATTAATCCTTTTGAGACTTCGTAATTGTGTATCTATGGAACAATCCGTGGACCCGGGCGACCAAATTAGATAGAAGTCCCGACCAGTGTCGGTGCTTCTATGGGGCGGCGGGCTGCAGAGGCATCGCAGAAACCTCCCAATTTAATGTTATTGGGTTCTACGGGTCGTTGACAGCTGTCTATTTTAATGAACCGTCCCATGACAATTGGTGGAAACATTGAGAGGTAAGGCGGATCAATGAATTAAATGTGGCCCGTATTACACAGCCAGTGTACAACTCGAAGGATGCAAAAAACGGGTTGTCACTCTGATAGTGAGCATTATACGATAAAGCGCTTCAATTCCAAAATGTTGTGCAACCAATCACCACAGTTGTTCACAACTCTATGGACACTGCAAGTGGAGGGGTTTCAGCCAGTCCCTATCTATCTGTGTGTACACATAGCCTTACAATGTGGATTTAAAACTATTTATTCCACTAGGTCTGAGATGATACGGCTCTTTATGCATGGGATGATGTGAGACTCTATAAAGATAGAGGATTATTAGTTTGACAATAGTAATGATCATAGATAATTATATGTATATGATAAGTTTGCATCCAAATGTCAAAAACTTTGAATGCTGATGACTGCAGATGCCATGTATCCAAATTGGTAACAAAGTTGATATAAAAGGCATCAAAGGCAGTGGGTAGTGGAGATAATGTATATAAACATATATCAATATACGCTATATATTGTCATCAGGATGCAAATAGAGTCTATGTAGAGGGAAATCAATGTGTTTGACCGACATGCATAAATAATACTATACTACGGCAATAGTAAAGCCATGGTATATATTGGCTAAAATCAGCAATAATAAAGCCGTAATTACCACCCGTTATGTCAGTAGTGGTGTCTGCTCCCTGAGGACAGCCGTCTTCCTAGTTTGCTGCACCTGTGTCGGATCTTAGTTTATCCAATGTTGATGTGTGTATGGAGCCTTCAGAGATCTAATATTTGGTGTATGCATTTGAATAAAAGTATCCCTTTGGTCTTAGTAAATAGCGTGTGTGCTTGGATATTCAGTGGAAAATATGTTTTATAAGTGACATCCAGCATATTTGGCAACTGAATAGGTCCATATATAAATGAACATTGACAACCATCATAATAGGGAAGCCAAATTTAAACACGATATACACAAAGTGTCTAGAGGATATTTTAGAAACAGTTCTCTTATCGGAATAGTGGATGTAAAGCGCATAGGGCAACTGTAAACATACTTAGTCTGAATGAAACGTAAATAGGAGTAAAGCAGTAAATATTTAAATATAGAACTCCAAAAAAAACAACCTTCATTCATAATAGTGGGAAACATCCCATTCAAAATTTAAACCAAGAGGAATTCTAGTATTTAAAATAAAAATCCAATAGACTTCACGTTTACATAGCAAACGGAATCGATCGCCTCCCCGTTTTGGAGTGGCGATTTTCTCAATACCTTGTATAAATAAACTGGAAACATCTTTTGCATGTACTAAATTCCAGTGTTTTGCAACATTGGTAGAATGATTTTTAGTGATGTCATATAGGTGATCGTACAGTCGATCCTTTAAGCGTGAATAGTGCGCCCCACATATGGAATATGGTAATTACATAAACTAAAAAAGATGTATTGCAATTGATGAAGGTGGATATTTCATGCGTATTTTTGTTGGTACAAGACTGAATATTGGGGCCCTGCCTTATATGTATACAGTAGGCACAGCTCCTTTGCCCACATTTGTAATTGCCTTTAAAATGGAGCCAGTTTGGTTTGGACTGGTGTGAGAGGAAAAGGCTGGGTGAAAGGGTATTACCCAGAGTGGGGGCCCTTCGTGAAACTGTCTTGATTCCTTTGGCCAAAACTTCGTTAAATGCTGAATCACCGTATAGAACGGGAAGGTATCTCATGATGATCTTTTTTATGTGTTTAAATTCAGTACTGAATGGCGTAGAAAAGACTGGTACTGTCTCTGTAGCACGTGACGTGCTGTAGCCCTGCTTATTGCTGTTTTTTTCTTTTTTTTCTTTTAGCAAGCTAGCTCTTGGGATAACACTGACAGCAGAATAGGCTTTATCTATATCAGTGTTTGAATAGCCTCTACTTGTAAACCTTGATGCCATAAGTTTGGCTTCAGTGTGGAACGTATCAGATGTACTGCAAATGCGTTTTAGTCTGAGAAACTGGCCAAAAGGGACCCCTTTGATGGTATGGCTTGGATGTGCAGAGTCTGCTCTGAGTAAAACATTACCCGCCGTGGGTTTCCTAAACAGACTAGTGATGATTTTGCCATTAACCCCTGACAGTGTGATGTCCAGAAAATCTATGGCCTCGGCATTTAGTGTGCCTGTGAACCGCAAATTTAAATCGTTATCATTGAGATACATGAGCCAGGTGTCTAAGTCAGTGTGTTCGTCATTAGAAATGAACAACAGGTCATCTATGTATCGACCAAAAAAAATGGTGTCCTTTCGGCGGGGACTTTCATGCCCAAAGATGCGGGACCTCTCCCACCAGCCCATGTAAAGGTTGGCTAGGGAGGGAGAAAATTTTGCTCCCATCGAAGCCCCGCATCTCTGGAGATAAAAGTCCCCGTCGAACATGAAAAAATTGTGGGTCAAAAGATATTCTAAAGCCTGAACAATAAATTCCTGTAGTACCAAAGAGAATTTACCGGATTCTTGCAAAGCCCATGCAACTGCCTGTAACCCCAGGTGATGGGGTATGCTGGAGTATAGGCTGGTGACATCACATGTAATCCATCTGAAAGATGGTTGCCATTCAAAATCTTGTAATTTACATAGCAACTGCTTGGTGTCTCTGAGATGACCCGGCAAGTTGAAAACCAATGGTTGAAGGTGATGGTCTACCCATTCCCCAAGGCGCTCATTCAAAGAGCCTATCCCTGCCACTATCGGCCGACCTGTGAGAGGCGTAAGGCCCTTGTGTATTTTTGGTAAATGGTGAAATACTGGCATGATAGGACAGTCTGGAATGAACATTAACTTTTCAGTGTGAGAGAAAATTCCTGATGTCACTGCCCTGTCTAATAGCGTGGATAATTTTGTTTTAAATACCTGTGTGGGGTCAGTTTTAAGGCGCTGATATGTGACTGGGTCAGACAGTTGATGCATCGCTTCCTCTTTGTAAGTGATGGAATCTAAAACCACTACGCTACCCCCTTTGTCTGCGTTTTTAATAATTATGTTATTGTCTGCTGACAGTGATTTGAGGGAAGCTAGTTCTGCTTGGGTGAGATTTTGGGGTGAAGATTCCTTCCGGCAATCACGTGCAAGACGGACCAAATCCCTCTCTACTAACCGCTGGAAAAGATCTAGATCACCCCCCCGTGACTCCACAGGATAAAAGTCTGACTTTAACTTAAATGGTATATTACTATGTATATCTGTGGGATCACCAGGGGAGGGATCAGACTCCTCCAGTAGTTCTAGCCAAAGACAGACAGCAGGGCTCAGCCCCACCCCACCCCAGCTCCCGGTTCACTGGATTTCATTGACAGTAGCGAGAGCCAATAGCTTCTGCTGCTATCAATCTATCCAATGAGGACAGAGACAGCGGATGGAGCCACTGGGCTCGTGCACATCGCTAGAACAGATGGGCTCAGCTGCAACAAAGAAGGTTTGTCACCTTAATGCATAGAATGTATTAAGGTGAAAAACCACGAGACTTTACAATCCTTTTAACCACTTGCTGACTGGCTCACGCCGATATAAGTCAGCAAAGTGGCATGAACCCGTACATCGCTGCGTTATCAGTTATTCACTGACTTGATGTCCGCCGGTGGCCGCGATCGTGGCAGAGAGGGGCAGAACGGGGAGCTGTTCTGCCAAACATGACAGGGATCTACTGCTCCCAGTAATCGGGAGCAGTCATCTCTGTCATGTTCTAGTGAGCCCATCCCCCTACAGTTAGAACATGCTGAGGGAACACAGTTAACCCTTGATCGCCCCCTAGTGTTTAACCCCTTTCCTGCCAGTGACATTTATACAGTAATCAGTGCATTTTTATAGCACTGATCACTGTATCGCTGTATAAATGCCAGTGGTCCCAAAATAGTGTCAAAAGTGTCCGAAACTGTCCGCCGCAATGTCGCAGTCACGATAAAAAGCCGCTATTACTAATGAAAAAAATAAATTATTAATAAAAATGCCATAAATCTATCCCCTATTTTGTAGACGCGATACCGTCACCCCCGCTTGCCTATCCAAATTCAAACCTGATTACAGCTCATCATGTCCCAAATGTGGCGACCCACAAGGCACATTCTATCACTTGCTATGGTCGTGCCCAAGACTCCAGGAATACTGGTCCCAGGTTGTCAAATTCCTCCGCGACCGAATGGGTTCTCCGTTGTCTCTGTGCCCCGGCCAATGCTTACTCGGCATCCTTCCTCTCCCAGAAGAGGAGAAGTACCTCATCACTTTTTTACAGGAATCACTTTTTCTCACTAGAATGCAGATTGCCCGCACCTGGATCAGAACGACACCCCCACCGTCTAACAATGGAGGGGGTCGATCAATGCTACCCTCCCCTACAAAAAGGTGCTCTATAAACACAGAGGCTGCCCGACTAAGTTCAATAAAATCTGGGATAGGTGGGTGGAAGATTCAACCACCTGCACTGAACACGACTGATCCAAGACCACTCCGCCACCCCTTACGGCAACCTAGATTGACATTAGCTTCTCTGCGCTGCAGTGACCCTCCGACTAAGTGACACAACAATAAATGCCCTCCATTTGCCCTCAGGGCTCACCAACGAGTGGTGCGCCCCCTCTGCCATCTGGTCCCTCCCCTTGCCCGGACCCCCAGATAACTCCCGAGCACAAAAGCAATTTATATGTATCACCTATTCTAATGCAGTGTCAGATGTGATATCCTTAAATTTGGTGCATGTTGCACCCTGTACTTGTTTGTATATTCTTTTATTTTTATGCTCAATAAACGTTTTTCTGATTTAAAAAAAAAAAGAATACATATTGGCCTAAACTGTGGAAGAAATTAGTTCTTTATATATTTTTTGGGGATATTTATTATAGCAAAAAGTAAAAAATATTGCTTTTTTTTCAAAATTGGCACTCTTTTTTTGTTTATAGCGCAACAAATTGAAAACACAGAGGTGATCAAATACCACCAAAAGAAAGCTCTATTTGTGGGAAAAATGTTGTTTGGGTACAACGTTTCACGACTGCGCAATTGTCAGTTAAAGGGACGCAGGGCCATATCGCAAAAAAGGGCTTGGTCAGGAGGGGGGTAAATCCTTCCGGGGCTGAAGTGGTTAAAACAGACCGGGAACAGTGACACAGGGAAGCACAATATTTAATGAAGTGACTATGCCTTACAAGACTACGTTGTGTAAAAGTGAGGCGGACACTATTGCTGCTGTGCCAGGAGAAGGGAGTGCAGAACAACCTATAGACCACAGTGTGTTGGCTGTTGCAGAGATGAACCCTGCCATGACAGGAGGTCCTAGTGAGCATGAACGCACAGCAGAAATTTTGCCCACAACGCATAAAGGAAAAAATGATGTAGTGGGTTTTGTGATGACAGACATGCTCAAAGAAATGTTAGAACTGTGGAGTGTACAGCCAGTGTATATCTTTCTGTCCTCTCCTGCTTTAGGAGAACTTGTACTACGGGGTACTGCTAATTGGAGATGGATATTACAGGCTGTACTGCGCAGAGATAGCCAATGTTTGAATCATTTAATGCAATGTTTGGAGTTATTGTGGAAAGTTGTCTCAGTGTGTTGGGTTGCTTCATACTGATGTTGTGTTTGAGAAGCACTCTGGAGCACCTTTGGACAGATCAGAGGTATTGAAAATACCAGCGGTAACCAAAATGGTTAAAGAGACTGTTGAGAAAAAATGTGTTGAAAAATGTTTGTTGGTAGAACAGTCGCTAATGGATTGTTGGACAACAAGGGGCGATGTAGGAAGTGACTGATAGCCTGTGTGTGGTCCCTCCTCAGACACAGTCCTAGCAAGAAATGGGACAAGAGTTCCTGATGATATTGACAATATTGAGTTGTGGATTTCTGAGAAATTGGTTGCCAAGGGTAATTACACAGGTATTAGATAACCTGAAAAACATATGGTGCTATTTGGGGTTGAGTCAGGTAGTGAGAGAAGTCAGTCCTAGACAGGTGTCATAGAAGTAGACCCCCAAAAGTCCTGGGAGAGTAGGTCTGGGGGAGGTGAAAAAAAAAGTGAAGAGAAATGTAGGAACCCAAGGCCAGAAGGTAGAAGGCATGGTAGAAAGATCAGTGGGACCCCAAGGGTCAGGAAGAAATATGAAATGGAGATGTGGGTGAAGTGCCCCTTTAGAAGGAAAGTCAGAAAGGTTTGGACCCCTAGGGGTGGTAGTAGGCAGAGAGGTGCCAGTGTGAAGAGTGATGTGATTCTTCCTCCAGTGCAAAACACGTGGGATATATGTAGAGAGGCGAGCCAGAGAACGTGCCACTGTTTATTTTGTCAGTTTGGGCCAGGTTTTGCAGAAAACAGGCACACTAATGAGCAAGGTATGCGCTGAATTTATCTGGGAACTGGGATTTGATGTTAGTGGCCCCACCTTCTTGAGGGGGTCAGTTTGTGCAAGGGAGCTGTTAGGAGCATGTTGCCCCATACTGTCCATGCGTGGACAGTGAAAGGCCGAGCCTGTTAGGATGTAGCAGCAGGAAGCTGCAGGAGAAACAGTCAGAGCTGAGGAAGGTTCAGTGTTTAGTAATACCAGTACTAGGATTGTGTGTTTGATGGTCTGGAGGACCAAGGCACGAGGCCTAAGCAGAGACACTGCAGAGAAGAGCCACGAGGTAGAGTACTGCTTGTTTTGACACACACGTTGTGAATCTTTACTTTCTTTTCAATAAAAGTGGGCAGAAAAAGTCCTAATATAAACTTTGTGGAGTGGACTGTTTGGTGCTACCGATGAGCTAAAATACCCCAAACCTTCACAGGGGTCACTTTACTACACACATGGGATACCTGTTTTGTGTCGTTTTTATCAATGCCCTGGGAAAGGCTGAGGCCACTGTGGGGGAATACTCATCCTTAAGGTGGGCCTCCACTCTTAGAGATCAATGTACACCATGTGCTTTGCCACTACAACTGTTCTTCAATTAACCTTCGGTTCCCCATGACAGTGTAAACCTTCTCTGTTATTTGCATTTAGGAGGGACATGCTGAGCCAATATCCACATCCACCTGTCCAGTGTTTTTCACTACTAATCCACTCTGGAACTTCCTTACCTCTGTACAGTACAGGATGGGAACCTCTGCGGTTCAAATCTACTCCTAGGCACTATTCATATCTGACTGAAGGAGACGAGCTCGGCGCTTGTGGTTGGTTGCACTTTTTGGCATTCCAAATGCGAGTTTGTTTTTATGGTTGTTATCGTAATAAATTGTTTTTAAATACACGATCACGCTATGGGTATCTCTCTTTCCCAATTTTAAAACCATCTATCGAGCTTATACTGGAAGGGCTTTGGAGCAAGGGCAGAGCCAGGACTATGTGCAGAGCCTTACGAACTCGGCGTTCGTGGATTGACGTCTATGCTTCTTATTTTAAAAGTGCGTGCATCACTTTTGGATCTGCTTTTACCAATTCCCCTTAGTTTAATTTTATGGAATTATGCTATGAGTCTTATGTTTATGTTTTCACATATTCCTCAATCTGCCATTGAGACCATTCAAGAATTAACACAATCAGGAGGGAATCATTAAATGTTGCATCTGTGATTAACCCATGTTGTATACCAGGTGCCCACACACAGGTGTCATCACTGAAGACTCACATCTTTTCCAGCACTTATGTGTCATATTGGTGGTGGGACTCATTGATTATACTTTACACAAATTTTTGTTGGATTTTCTTCATCACTTTATATATTTGTAAACTGACTTTTTTACTTGGATTATGTAATTTGGTTTGTCACTTTTTACACCAGGATTGCACCACGTTTATTTATGGAGTTTCATGTTTGATATATTTGTTTGATTTTTTACTTTTATTTACACTTTATATACACATACTATTAATTAATTCTGTTCCCTCATCACACTCTCTTTTACACAGAGCAAACACCATTTATTCATCAAATCTGCTCCCATTGCCATGGGAGACAGATCGCTGGTGGGGAGATGTGTCGACAACATCTCCTTAGCTGCTAGAGGCCGTTCCACCTATAACAGGTACACATTACAGGTGAAATATACCGTGTTTTTTTTCTTTTACAGGACAAATTTGGCTTTAATTTGGTGGTAAATGTTAATGGACATCTTCTGATTTTTCTATTATCAAAGAAAAACTGGTACAAAATAGTACATAAAAAAAAAAAAAAACATTTAGCTGTATATTTCTTGCTATTACCATAACCTACCACCAAATAACTTATGACAGCAGAGGCTATGACAGCAATCAGGTGGTGTGGAACCAGGCCTCCTTATTCCCAGTCATTAGTACAAGACCTGGGGCTCTCAACAAGAGCTCAGCCTTTGTGCTGAGAGTGTGCTTCAGAGCACGCTCAGAGCACAGAGACCAAGCTCTTGTAGAGAGCGAACGTTCATCATTAAGGGGTTTAAAAAGCAGCAGTACACTAAAGAGCCCATCCTTTTTTTTTTTTCCTCTAGTCAGCAATCTGCCAGTGCTGGACTGACAGCACTGTCAAAAATGTATTGGCCCAGAGTACTAAACCCTCCCTCACTCAGCCTAAGTGCTGCAGCACAGGTGATTAAAGTAGGCTTATATCAAAACAGAATAATATATTTTTTGCCAGTTACTAGTATATTTGATGATTTTTTGTAATGAACCTGTAGGTTTAAAGATTTTTTTTTTTTTTTTGCCTGTAATTCAGCTTAAAAGTTTAACATCTGGCTTTGTATACAGACACATCTCTGTAAGCATTTGAATATAAGCAAACATTTTCCTGGTTGGGTTTTGGCACGTAAAGGATTTTCGGCTCAAACATTTGCATTTGTATCAGCAACAGAACAATCTTGTGTCTTCTTTACAGCCTGTGCATTGGTATTTAATGGGCTACAAAGATAATTATAGCGAGGGATGTTTTTTTCCGGGGCATAATCAAGGTGTTTGTAAACTAGGAGAATGCTTGCAAATGCCTCTAGGACTCAGAGGTGCTCATGAACTTACAGGGAGGTTTTCAGACACAATACTACGTGAAAGAATAAATGGGCATAGTACAAATCATGAAGCTCTGTCACTATCAGATAAAAATCCTGGGTGGCTCCAATGTTCCAAACCAAAGCCATCATTCTTTGGAAGCTGTCACTGACAGCAATCTGTCTGTTCGCTAAAATCTCAAAAATAATTTTCAATATTTGTGACGTTGCAGCTTTCATCAAAATAGAACCTAGCAATCCTGTAATTAAAGTCCTTGTTCGGGCACTTCCTGTTATAGAGTGCCAATGCTCTGTCCCTTTCTGCCAGTTGTGCTCCTCCATTGTCACTTTGTTACCAGGGCTTCCAAGAGAGACTTTAATTGGCAAATTGAACACACAATACACAGACATGGTCCACTGTTGTCACCATTAGAAAATCCACCCTAAGGCCCCTTTCACACTGGGGCGTTTTTCAGGCGGTACAGCGCTAAAAATAGCGCCTGTATACCGCCTGAAAAAATCCGGCCCCATTCACTCCAGTGTGAAAGCCAGCGGGCTTTCACACTGGAGCGGTGCGCTAGCAGGACGGCAAAAAAAGTCCTGCTAGCAGCATCTTTGGAGCGGTATAGGAGCGGTGTATTCACCGCTCCTATACCACTGATTTGAATGGGAAACCGCGGTAATACCGTGGCAATACCACCACAAAGCGCCGCTATGGCGGCGCTCTGCGGGGGTCTTTAACCCTTTTTCTGCCGCTCGCGGGGGGTAAAACCGCACAGCGAGCGGCCCAATACCGCAGCTAAAATGACGGTAAAGCAGCGCTAAATATAGCGCTGCTTTACCGTCACAGCGGCTCCCGCCCCAGTGTGAAAGGGGCCTAATAAACCTCATTCAGTCATGCAGCCTGTTGTGCCTACACTACATTAAGTGGGAGCAGGAGATCAGCCATTGCTTGTGTTACATAGTGCTTTAGAAAACTGAATGTCATTCAGTTGGGGTTTACATCTACTTTAAGGTTGCTGTCCGCTGAGACGCTGGTATAATCTGCAATAATATTACAATTTGCGGTATTCACATTTATGTCACATGTAGGAGTTTCCCCAAATAGGCAGACTTTTTATCACATGACAGGGTCTTTAAAGTAAACTTATACTGAGAGAACACAAGACTTCTGAATTTGAATCTTCAGTACTATGACTATATCATGTATAATAAGGGTCTTTTAAATGTCCCTGGCTCACTGAAGGACTGTTCTGTATTGTGGTTCAGTACTGAACTGGTAGTTCACATACTGATAGTGTTGGGTGAACGGTTTGGCCCAAGCATGAGTTTGGGCCGAACATTTGCCTGTTTGGCCCTTCGCCGGGTAGTCAGTCGCCCCTCCGAAACACCCTGCAATGCACTGAGCGCTGCACAGTGCATAGTTCTGCTTTAAGAAAAATTGGGTAATCTTATATTTTTCTCATTGTTCATATCGAGAGATAGTGTTGGTCTTTGTTGCCTATTGGCATTTTACTTGCCTATTTTATTTCCTGGAGGGACAAACGGGGACCAGACTAAGTGCAGTATTAAAATCCTTGATTTAATAAATTACAAGCAGAATGGCAACTCACAAGATGGACCAATATTATAGGCATATAAATGGAAATCATCAGTCACGGAGTCTCTCCAAACTGTCCTGATGGCCGCGGCAGCCTTGGACACAGGCTGTATCAGGAAGTGACCAGGAAGCGACTGATCACCAACGTAACCAGCGTGAACCGTAAGATGGCGCTGGACATGACGTCACAGGAAGGGAGTTTTTGGCGTGCTGACGCGGAAGGAATGGTAATGCATTTCAAAACTACTGCTTCTTCATCAGACCTAATGGGCTGACACACCTATGTGTCTTAAAAAGGGTAAGAAAACTAAAGAGGCAATGCAATAGGCTTATCTTTATTTTTATATTTATTCATTCATTTGTATTTTTATTTTCTTTTATTAATTTTTTTCCCTTTATTTTTATTTAATTTTATTTTTATATTTTCATTCTCATTTTTTTATTTTTCGTTTTCATTTTTATTTTAAAATGTAGTTCTATTTATTATCTTGTACTTTGTATATGACTTAATTCTATTAGTAAAATTGTGCATAATATTCTCATTGTTGCATTGGTTTGGTTTACTTTAAATAATAGCCAATATACTGTACATGCTGTGTTTCACGTCTGTCCTTACAACTCATTTCTGTAGCTTGTTCCTTGTTATGTTATTGATAGGCCTGTCAGCCTAAGGCCCCTTTCACACGGACGGACCGTACATTAGATCAGTTCAGTCACGTTTTTTTATCATCGGTTGTTGTCAGTAAACATCAGTTTTCTTCCATTTTCATTTCCGTTTTACATCCGTTGTCATCCATTTTTCATCCGTTTAGGTCAGTTTTTTATCCGTTTTTTATATTATGGGAATTTTCCCATGATTCCTTGTTTTTGGGTCATAGGTCATTTGTAATGTATGCATATAAAACTACATATTTTGATGAAAAAACGGATGTCAGCGGATCGGATATGAATAGATCGTCCGCTAACATCCGTTTTTTGTCCGTTCCGTTTTTTTTACGGAAGTAAAAATAGGGTTTTCTTCCGTCCAGAAAAACGGAGCTTAACGGAGACGGATGTTAAAGGATGTTAACGGATGATCATCCGCTAACGTCCGCTATCCCATAGAGAAGCATTGATGTCCGTTTTGATCCGTAAACGGACATATGAAAAAACGGACGAACGGTCCGCACGTGTGAAAGGGGCCTATCACATTTCCTCTTTAGCTTTCTTACCCTATATAAGACAGACAGGTGTGTCAGACAATTAGGTCTGATGAAGAAGCAGCAGCTTCGAAATGCATTACCATTCCTTCCAAGTCAGCACGCCAAGAACTCCCTTCCTGTGACCCTTCCTGTGACCCTTCCTGTGACATCCTGATACAGCCTGTGTCCAAACTGCTACAGCCATCAGGATGGTTTGGAGAGACTCCGTGACTGACGATTTCCATTTCGTGTTCCAGTTCCTGTTAATACCCAGCAACTTCGCACAGCCATTGAAGAGGAATGGGCCAACATTCCACAGGCCACAATCAACAACCTGATCAACTCTATGCGAATGAGATGTGCTGCATTGCGCGAGGCAAATGGTGGTCACACCAGATACTGACTGGTTTTTGGACCCCCCGGACCCCCCCCAATGGCCAGCCTAAGGCACAAAATAAACTGGTATGAAAATCGCTCGCCCTCCTACTATTCCACACCACCACTGGTACCCCAATGATTAAGCCACTTCGGTGAAACATGTCTGGGTATGGTTACATGGCAACTGTGAGGAGCATTTAACATTCAACGTTCCAGTTACTGGGTGTGCTGTGCCGTGTGAAGTGAAAGAGAAAGGAGACAGCGTGGAGGGTGAGACATATTGGTATTAACGCCGGGTCCGCCGAGACCATAATATATCGGGTCACCACTGCTGGGTCCTTGTTTCCTGTTGAAAAGTTATGCTGAAGTGCCTTATTTTTATATGAAGGATGTGAGTACAATGGTTGAGGAATTTTGTGTGCTGTTGAAATAAATGGTTTACTCTACTTCACTATTGGAAGCATCTCTTTTTTCCTTACATGTGGAGTGCAATTATCTAACATTCTGTCTGGATCCATCTGTGACCCATGTGGAGCTATTAAGCGAGTTGGCCGAGCATGAGAGTGCAAGGCATATACTGCTGGTGAGTGCGATTCCTTAGGGTGCGGTAGCACTGAACACAGGTGGTGTGGTGGAAGATATTTTTTTTTCAAGTCACTTCAAGAATTTTGTTTAAAGACACTTCAAAACTTTATTTGCTTCAGGATTTTTCATTCACTTTTCTGTCACTTTTTGAAACATTATCACTACAAGTAACAGTTTATGGACTTTTGTTTGGATTTGTTTCCCTTTTTTGGACACCTGCAAAAAAAAATATATAATCACACTTCACTTTAATTTTTCACTTTATGTATATAGGTGATTAATTGTGTTGTTGTTTTTTTAGCACTGTTTATACATATTTTTCAGTATTGTTTACACAGGTTAAATATTTAGTTTATTCACAGACACTGTGATTATTAGCGCTACTGTTTTTATTCATTTAAAATCACTTTACAGCCTAAGGCACACCTGTGCAATAAGCCACGCCTGTGAGGTGGATGGATTATCTCAGCAAAGGAGAAGTGCTCACTAACACAGATTAAGACAGATTTGTGAACAATATTTGAGAGAAATAGGCCTTTTGTGTACATAGAAAAAGTTGTAGATCTTTGAGTTCAGCTCATGATAAATACTTAAATCTAGCGCCACTGTTTATTTGTTTTTATTTTATTTCCATACTATATATGGGAGTTTGAATCAGTCGGTGGCAATTAGCACATATATAGTATACAGTATGTTCCTGCTATAGTAGGGATGTTGACATGTGAGTGAACTAAAATACATTGTCAGAAAGGTAACAGCAAATTGATTTTTTTTATAAAACTATAGTCTGATTATTAGTGGCTTCTAATGTATGTTTATTCTGTTCTTGGAAATGGTTACCACCATCCCTATTTCTGTACTTGAAATGGGAAAAAGACCCTCTTATGGGATTTTGAAGGCAACCAAAAAAGCAAAAAGGCATAACCATTTATATATAAAACCACTTTTTATTACAAAACTCTAAAAAGACATAGCATTGTTAAAAACACACATGGCCAAATTTAGGCCAAGATTTGGCAATGTTACATATATTTTTGGAGGATTTGATGTTCAGCAGATAGTTTACTTCGGCATCATACATACATTTTTTGGTTACCTTCAAAATCCCATAAGTGTGTCTTTTTCCAATTATTAGTGGCTTAGCCCTGGTCTTTGCCCACTCTATGTCAGACATTCTCAAACAGCACTCTAATGTGCAAATATTTACGTTTTGTCAAAGTAGTCAAATGCAGAGTAACCGGCCACACAGGTAAAATACTAAGATGTTATGTAACTTCAGAGGTGGGACCAAATAGCCTCACAGCAGCCAACATCAGGTGGTGACTAGTCGTTGGGACCTGCTGACTTCTGGAAGACTGCGATGGACCTTTGAACTACACTATTCAAGTACCAAGACTACAGTGCCACCAGCAGGTGTTCTAGTTCCTGACAGCTGGGCTCCACTTTTCCACCACTGGCAATGGCCTTTTGGAAATGGAGACTGCCCATCACTTCAAAGAACCTATCAAAAGGGTTGGGTTAGCATTCAGCTTTCTCAGCAAAAGCCAAGATTTGACTATCAGAGGGCCTATAAGAAAAGTTATGTGTAGGAACCTAAGGGTTCAGGCAATGGAATATGGCTACCTTGGATGCTTCATAGGGTGAAATGTAGATTTTAGAGAGAGGAAAGTGTTACTGATCTCTCTTTCAACAGCTTGTCCGTGAGAAAGCTAGTGCTTCCAGGATCTGCCCTTCCTGTATTTGTATAATTGCTGCTTTAAACCTATTTCAACTTTGAGATAGCCTGTTCAAAAGCTGGTGGTTCTAAAAGAGTTTGGTCTGACCTAGATTTGCTCCAGTTTTCCCAAGCTGATCATACAAGACCTAGTCGGACATCAAGAGTGCACTGTTTATTAAAAGGGCTCAATACCATTTATCTACCAAACCTGCAGATATATCCTTGATGATCGACCAGTTCTAATACTGAAGCGCAGACAGAATAAGGAAGATGTGTCTGTGTGTATATATATATATATATATATACACATATATACATACATATATACACACACACACACACACACACACACATTTTCAATTTTTTTATTTTAACAGAAGAGACAGAGGATTGAGTTGAGGTTTGGGTGAGAGGAGTGGGATTGATGCTCCTGTGTAATTATGTTAACCAGAAGATGAACTATGAAAAAAGGTTGTCAAAGGACTGTTTTTAAATTATACAGATTTTATGTGATTTTCTGAAAAATTATATAGTTGCTATATATTGTGACATGTCAATAATAATTTGATGCAGACTTGTACAGTTACTGAAAAGTCCACTTTAGTTTCTAAGTGACATTATTAACTCAACATATGGCTGAAGTCCAGGGAATTACAGCTCTTAAAGCTCCCATATTTTAATAAAAAAGCAAACTCATTAAACTTTAAGGTGCAGCTATTGTGCCCGAATCTGTTCTTATACTCGATAGCCTTTCTGAATAGGAGATGGAGAATCAGTACTATGTACTAAGCAGCCTGTGGTGCGCAATACTATAACATACCTCCCAACCGTCCCTGATTAGACGGGACAGTCCTGCAATTGGCAGCTCTATTCCGGTCCTGGGCACCCTCATTCCAGGACAATATAGTGTCCCAGAATTGCCCCCTGGCCCGGGGCCAATCTGATGCCCCCTAAAATAGCCCTCACATCGCAGCCTGGCATAGCAATTTAATTTTCGCTATTTTCACACTAACGTTCCTCCCTGCCAATCAGCAGGTCAGTGAGACCTGTCTTCCGACTGGCCAAAGCATTAGGCGATCCTATTGGATGCCTAACGCTTTGGCGGAAGAGGAAACACAACGGAGGAAGCCTGAGGAGCCGAGCGGACACAGGAGCCGCAGTTGCCACTTCCCTCCACTACAGAAGAGGAGGAGAGCCCTGTCACTCGGTAAGTGCCTCCGGCACGGCCGCGCGCGGGGGATGACGACTGGCTGTGTCAAGTGACACCTGAGCCGGGGGACGCTCCTGTCTGCATTTGATGGGCAGAAGTGGCTGCATATACTGGGCACAAGTGGCTGCATTTGATGGGCACAAGTGGCTTCATTTGATGGGCACAAGTGGCTTCATTTGATGGGCACAAGTGGCTTCATTTGATGGGCACAAGTGGTTGCATATACTGGGCACAAGTGGCTGCATTTGATGGGCACAAGTGGCTGCATTTGATGGGCACAAGTGGCTGCATATACTTGGCACAAGATGCTGCATATACTGGGCACAAGTGGCTGCATTTTATGGGCACAAGTGGCTGCATTTTATGGGCACAAGTGGCTGCATTTGATGGGCACAAGTGGCTGCATTTGATGGGCACAAGTGGCTGAATTTGATGGGCACAAATGGCTGCATATACTGGGCACAAGTGGCTGCATTTGATGGGCACAAGTGGCTACATTTGATGGGCACAAGTGGCTACATTTGATGGGCACAAGTGGCTGCATTTGATGGGCACAAGTGGCTGCATTTGATGGGCACAAGTGGCTGCATATACTGGGCACAAGTGGCTGCATATACTGGGCACAAGTGGCTGCATATACTGGGGACAAATGGCTGCATTTGATGAGCACAAGTGGCTGCATTTGATGGACACAAGTGGCTGCATATACTGGGCACAAGTGGCTGCATATGAGGGGCACAAGTGGCTGCATATGAGGGGCACAAGTGGCTGCATATACTGGGCACAAGTGGATGCATATACTGGGCACAAGTGGCTGCATATACTGGCACAAGTGGCTGCATATACTGGGAACAAGTGGCTGCATTTGATGGGCACAGTGGCTGCATTTGATGGGCACAGTGAGGCTGCACTTGATAGGCACAGTGAGGCTGCACTTGATAGGCACAGTGAGGCTGCACTTGATGGGGGAGGGGTTTCAGTATTTTTCAGTTTGTTTGCGCCTTCCCAAAAATTTTAAGCACGCTGTGGCAAGTGGCACGCTGCATCTGGCGTCAGGCAACTGGGGCAAGTGGCACGCTGCATCTTGCGCCAGGCAACGGGGGCAAGTGGCACGCTGCATCTTGCGCCAGGCAACGGGGGCAAGTGGCACGCTGCATCTGGCGTCAGGCAACGGGGGCAAGTGGCACGCTGCATCTGGCGTCAGGCAACGGGGGCAAGTGGCACGCTGCATCTGGCTTCAGGCAACGGGGGCAAGTGGCACGCTGCATCTGGCGTCAGGCAACGGTGGCACGCTGCATCTGGCGTCAGGCAACGGTGGCACGCTGCATCTGGCATCAGGCAACGGTGGCAAATGACACGCTGCATCTGGTGGCAGGCAATGAGTGGCAAGTGGCACACTGCATCAGGTGGCAAGTGACGCGCTGCATTTGGCGGCAGGCAACTGTGGCAAGTAACAAGCTGCATCTAGTGGCAGGCAATGGTGACAAGTGGCACGCTGCATCTGGTGGCAAGTAACTAGCTCAGGGTTCCCACTGATTCTGCATTATGGTGAGTTGAACTATTTCATTATATATTATAATGTAGTACAACACCAGCCATTCGCCCGACAAATCACCCCCGCCACCGAATTTCCTGTTAACCCCAAGACTATATTCCCCCAAACCCCCCCATCTTTTTTTGGGAAGGGGGGCAGGGGAGGTGTCCCTGAATGGCAGTTTGGAAATGTGGTCACCCAAGTGAAGACTGGCCCTTGCATTTGCATTGGCACAAGTGGCTGCATATACTGGGCACAAGTGGCTGCATTTGATGGGCACAAGTGGCTGCATATACTGGGCACAAGTGGCTACATTTGATGGGCACAAGTGGCTGCATATACTGGGCACATGTGGCTGCATTTGCTGGACACAAGTGGCTGCATTTGATGGGCACAAGTGGCTGCATATACTGGGCACAAGTGGCTGCATATACTGGGCACACGTGGCTGCATTTGATGGGCACAAGTGGCTGCATATACTAGGCACAAGTGGCTGCATTTGATGGGCACAGGCGGCTGCATTTAATGGCCACAAGTGACTGCATATACTGGGCACAAGTGGCTGTATTTGCACTTCCCTCCAAATGTACAATGCAGTGCTTAGTGCCTGGGGCCACATGTAGCCCATTGCCCTGAAGACACTTATCTGTATAATATTTCATGTACTATGTCTCCAGTCTATGCTTGACTGCTGAAGCATGCCCCCAGTATCCAACAACCCTTGTAGCATTTTTATAGTCTCTGACCATTTTCTGTATCATGTTTGCAGTCTCTGACCATCGCCTGCATCATGTCTGCAGTCTCTGACAATATTTTGGGGGGGGCGGCAAACAAACCTGCCCCCCCCCAATGGCACCCCTCCATGCGTGGGAGACAGATGGCGGCAATCAGTGTCCCCCCACATGGGAGATAGATGGCAGCGATCAGTGCCTGCCCCCCGCCGCTGGAGACGGATCGCATCGATCAGTGCCCCCCCCACATGAGATGGGCGGCGGCGATCAGTGGCCTTACCTTATAAGGGAGGCCTATGCTGCTCCTATCTCCTGCCAGCTTGCCGAGTGAAGAGCCGGTGCCGTTGCTTCTCCTCCCGGCTGAAAAAAGTTGTTCCTGAGACCCAAATGGCGGCCGGAAGCCCCTAAGACTCGCTTCCTGATTGGCGGAGAAGCAGGAACACATTAGCGAATATTAATTCTCAGGCTCTAATCATGTGCTACAAAAAAAAAAAACATTAAAATCCATGAGCCTGGCTCCCTGCATGTAGATTAGGTGCCAGGCGCATGGATTAGGGGGGGCGGCGCCCCTGCGCTCCAGATGGAGCGGCCGCCACTGGCTACAGTAGGATATGGTTTTGTTGTGGTCTGTGTCCCACTTGGGACTTTACTGCAGCACCTGTTGCGATGGCAGTGGTAAGATTTAGAATTTCCATCGCTTTTTTGTTCCATTGACAATGGTCACCAAGAAATAGGGATGAGCCAAACACCATCTTGTTCGGTTCGCAGCAGAACATGCTGTAATGGAAATTTGTAAGTTGTATATGATTGTATTCTATTTTGTATGTATTGAACACTGCCCTCACTGTGCACACAGCACTAATAATGTTTTCAGTACATGTTTACATTCTTTCGAGTCCTGATTAGAATTAGCCTGCCTATGATACGCCCCTTGTTACCATAAACGTACAATTGTAATATTAATGTGATACCTACGTAATCATATGTATAAAAATCTTCAATTGCGTCATAATAAAGCAGAACGGTTATTTGGAAAGATGCTGAGCGTATCTTTTGTGTCTGTTCCCTACTGCAGTAGTTATTATTAAGTTGGAACCACTAATCAATATGAGGATAGGAGTTGCCTATCTTTAAATTCCCATGTCAGGTGCCGAGCTTTGCCTAGGAGGGGTTAAAAGGTGACCCTGAGTATCCGAAACGAGGAGCTTGAGACGATCCGGGAATTTCTGATAATCAGCCGGCTGAGGTACGCCTTTTGCTTACATTTGAGTTATCAGACTTCCATGATCAGTAAGTCATTTTCGGGACAAAGGGTACCTATTTTACTCCCCTTAATCGAACTGTATTGATTGGTGGTTATATGTTATGTTGTCATTGTCTACTGTCCATCGTGTTATAGATGAGAAGGGGAAGAATAGTGCTGTTCACAGGTATATGTAGTACATCTGCTAGATAAAGTAGTTTAGAGGCAAGAGTGTATAGACACACGTAGAGAAGACTGGCCAGGCATTATGGGCATTAAATTAAGTAAGTGAATGAAGGGTAAGAGACCCTCAAAAATGCCCAGCGCATGAGGAGCGCTATATATGAACCGAAAGTGCGGTTCCGCCTATACTGAGCCCCTAGATTAATGGTTAAAGTGGACAGGGATCCACAATGGGTAACTGGGTTACCACCGAAGTCCACAGGGACTAAGAATCATGCAGTAAACAGCTAGAGAAACAGCTATGTGAGCAGGATGGATGAAGGGTGACAATTAACACTAGACAGAAAGGGACATTTTCATGTTAAGTTGTGGGATGAATTTGGGGTCAGGCACTACAACTAGTAAAGTCAAGAAACAGAGAAATGAGAGTTAAAACAGAATACTTTATATGTTGTCAGAGAGGGAAGATGGGATGAGCACTATGGCTGCCCGTCTGATCATAGAAGGTACAGTATGTGAAGTATGGTATTACAATACATTGGATGCAAAGGATATCAGAACAAAATAAGGAAAGCAGAAATTTAGCAAGGAAGTATTTTAAAGAGTTAAAAGAAAGTGAGAGAATGATATGCATGTGTTGTGTACAAATGGGGAAAAATGTAAGCGATTTTAGGGAGATATTTGTGTATGTGTGTGAATGCTAGAACCTGTAGTTCTATCGCTTGTGTGTGTCATGTACGCAGATGTGACCCCCTCCTTTGTGCTCTCCTGAAAGAATGTAGCTGGGATGAGAGGTCAGTGATAAGCTGGAAGGACACAATGCCAATTTCAGTTTTTTTTTAGACAAAACATTTATAACTTTATGTGCCGGGTTAACGAATCTAATGATAAACAATGCGATCACAATTATTTTTGAATCTGTTTTCCAAACATGGTAAAATGAAGGTTACATTTAACCGTGTATTACACAAATTGAATATCCTTTGATAGTGGAAACAGTGCATTTAAAAATGGGAATTAAGTAAAATTAAGTAATATGCCCCCCTTTAACCACTTTCAGACCAGACCAATTTGCAGCCAAAGGACCAGGCCCCTTTTTGCGATTCGACACTGCGTCGCTTTAACTGACAATTGCGCGGTCGTGCGACGTGGCTCCCAAACAAAATTGATGTCCTTTTTTCCCCACAAATAGAGCTTTCTTTTGGTGGTATTTGATCGCCCCTGCGGTTTTTATTTTTTGCGCTATAAACAAAAATAGAGCGACAATTTTGAAAAAAAATGCATTATTTTTTATTTTTTGCTATAATAAATATCCCCAAAAAATATATAAAAAAACATTTTTTTTTCCTCAGTTTAGGCCGATACGTATTCTTCTACATATTTTTGGTAAAAAAAAATCGCAATAAGCGATTATTGATCGGTTTGCGCAGCGTTTACAAGATAGGGGATAGTTTTATAGCATTTTTATTAATAATTTTTTTTTTATTATTAATGGCGGAGATCTGCGATTTTTTTGTGACTGCGACATTATGGCGGACACATCGGACATTTTTGACACATTTTTGGGACCATTTTGACAACCTCATTTATGTGTTTTCTCCCCCTTTCCAGATCCTAAAAGTTTGGAAGGATCTAAAACTAAAGCCAGGTGACTTGTGGATTGTTAAGAGATATTTATATATAAGGAAATGTTTGGAGACTCAATACAGAATCTATTTAATTTACAGTTTTGCAAAACTTGAAGGAAAAGTCACCTGGATCCACACCAGACACTGCAAAAATGACTAAATTAAAGAAATCTCTGAGTTTGATTTGTTTCCCTTTTGCAATCACAGTCTAGGGTACTTTTTGATTCAATTACTTTAATTGTAAGGGATATATATTTGAAAAGTAGTTTAGCCATGTTGAAGTCATATTTGTCTTTTGTACCTCTTCCATTTTATGTAGAATTGTCTGTGTTTACATGTGCTGATAAGTCAGCATACCGACAATTAAGCTAGAAGGCCATTCTGGCCACAGGAGTGTACAGCCAGTACTCTGTAAATATGTCTTATCAATCATTTGTTTTTCACAATGAAAAGTCATTTTTGTAATGAAAAAAGCTGCTCAGCTAATATTTTCTCCACAATGGAGTTTTTGCCTCTTTGGCCAGGACTACCTCCACCTAAGTGTGTGGAGGTTCCAGGTTAAAGGCGATAGCAGGTATGGTTAGTGATTAAAATATTGATCAAAAGAGAGGAGACTGTAATGGAAATTTGTAAGTTGTATATGATTGTATTCTATTTTGTATGTATTGCACTGTGCACACAGCACTAATAATGTGTTCAGTACATGTTTACATTCTTTCGAGTCCTGATTAGAATTAGCCTGCCTATGATACGCCCCTTGTTACCATAAACGTACAATTGTAATATTAATGTGATACCTACGTAATCATATGTATAAAAACCTTCAATTGCGTCATAATAAAGCAGAACGGTTATTTGGAAAGATGCTGAGCGTATCTTTTGTGTCTGTTCCCTACTGCAGTAGTTATTATTAATTTGGAACCACTAATCAATATGAGGATAGGAGTTGCCTATCTATAAATTCCCATGTCAATGCGAACAGGCAAAAAATTTGTCAGAACACACGAACACCGTTAAAGTCTACGGGACACGAACATGAATAATCAAAAGTGCTAATTTTAAAGGCTTATATGCAAGTTATTGTCATAAAAAGGGGACCTGGGTCCTGCCCTAGGGGACATGTATCAATGCAAAAAAAGTTTTTAAAAACAAATGTTTTTTCTGGAGCAATCATTTTTTTTAATGAATGCTTAATGTGAAACAATAAAAATGAAATATTCCTTTAAATATTGTGCCTGGGGGTGTCTATAGTATGCCTGTAAAGTGGTGAATTTTTCCCGTGTTTAGAACAGTACCACAGCAAAAAGACATTTCTAAAAGGAAAAAATGTCATTTAAAACTGATCATAATGTCACAACTGTGCCAATGGCTGAGAGCGCTGGCAGACCGGAGTGTTCTGGCGGAGGGGGGGGCATCCCTCTGTCAGAACACAATAGAGCAGCAAGAAACTATTAGGCTTTAGTGTGGCGGCTGAACAAAAAATACTGACGATGTGTATCAGGCTTTATAAGAATCCTTACAACCCTACATGTGTGTTCTCCAAGATTTCCCTTGGACTCACTTGCATCTGTAACAACAACCAGCTCTCTTATCCTTCCATATATGGGATCACCAACAGTGTATATGTGCTCCACACCTCTAACATAAAATAGAGCCTTCTCCCATATGTGCAAGAGGACAAAAAAAGAAGGTAAATCACCCCTGCAGAGACATATACAGAAATAAAACCCTGAAAGAGTCACACTGTATGCTAATTTATACATGTGATATCTTTCTCCTCATGACTTCCCGATATTCATATTTTTATCAGTCACTCAGACAGTGCGTTCTTTATTAACCTAATGCACTGGTGAAAAGATTTATGCGTGGTGACTCACACACAGTCCAGTTGCAATTAAAAAGAACTTGTGTTGTAGTCAGAATGCAAGCCCAGTGGAAGGCAGCCTGGCTGGGAACACTTACAGATGAACAGCAGATTGTAGCAGAGCAGATCTTAGCTAAACCGACAGTGTGGAATGCAGCCTGGCCAGTCCTAGCCCAAGCGGGGAGGTTTCCAGGTAAGGTGGTGGATACTTAGCCTTTCTCTATTCGTGTGGAACCTTTTCTCGCTGCTATTACTGTCCCTAACAGACGGATGACCTAAATGCAAGCCAAGCTCAGGAGCCAGGGTCACATGTACAGTCAACATCTAAAAAATGAATCGCCGACCCAGTGACCCAGGAAACCATAGAGGAACCATGTTCCTCTTGACTTAGTCTCTTTGTGCACTGCCGCTGTGGTTGAGCACCACCCGCAGTGGAAAGAATAGACTACACCTGCTTCACACCCCCCCACACACACACACGCACACTTTAAAGGATGCTGCTCTCAGCATTACAACATAGTATAAAGAAATGAAAAATGCCATGGTCATAAAGCACAGCAGAAAAACTTTGAACAACATATTTGCATTATCTTGCAGGAAGTTGCCTGCAGTTAGACCATGAAGGGTCAGTCAGGTTGCAAGTATTCAGCTTCAGGTCTCAATTATCTAGGGCCGCAGGAGGGTCAGGGCTGTCTGCACCCCAATACCCTCTTCGCTTGGGCCTAGAACCAATTCCCCAGACAGATCCAGACAGCCTGTGGACAGTCCAGCTACCGCACAGAGTACTACAAACACTGGGCTGGGGATCTTTGACACTAGAGTGTCATGAACCAGAGACTCGAGTAGGAGAGGGGGCAGGTACCACTCTTCAGGCACTTCCTGTACTGTTCAGCTGGTCTGGTAGAACAGTCACCACTCAGCACACAAGCTCAGCAAGTTAGGATGGAGACGTCTTTAGATGTGATTAGGCTCGTGTGAGACTACATCATGCACCAGATTTGGAGGGAAGGGCTGCTTCTCCACCCGATTGGGGGTATGCTCCCATTTTGGTTCCAGTTTACTGTCTCTCTTATTCTTGGTATTCTTCACCAACACCCAGTCCAAGCGTTGAACCTGGTCCTCAAAAGTTATGGAGAAAATTATGATATTGTCCAGTTAAACTAGCACAGTCTCGAAATTAAAGTCTCCCAAGCACCTGTCCATTAAGCATTAAAAAGTATTGGGAGCATTGTTCAGCCCAAAAGGGCACGTGATAAAGGCTTTTTGTGATCCTAAACTCTTACCAGGACTTGCCAGTAGCCATTCGCCAAATCAAGGGTAGGAAAGTACTTGACCTGCCCCAATGCCATGATTCTTCTGCCCGGATTAACGTGTAGGCATCCCAGTGGGTACAGGTATTCAACTTGCGATAGTCCACACAGAATTGCAGGCTTCCATCTTTCTTCCTCACCAGAACTAAGGGAGCAGTGTCCTCTGCGCTGGTGGCAAAGACCTACATGTGCTTCTCTAGCAGTTGGTGTGGCAAACCCTGTTGTGGTAGGGAATAGTGCTGGGAAGCAATGTCCAGCTGTTCAAGCATTAGCTTGTATTGTGACTCATCCAGCGAGGCCATAGCTGTCTGAAGCAGAGCACATGTGACCTCTACCCCAGGCTTCTGAGGTACAGTGACAGGGTACCACATACAGGTCTGCCAGGGTGGCATGGTTGGGGAGTGCAATCAAGGTGGTCCCCAGGTTGGGGAGCTGCACCAGGACCTTCGCTTTGTAAACTTTGGAGAGGGTGTGTGCAACCTGCCACTCTCCCGGTGCCACTGGGGTTCTATTATCACGGTGGCCCCTTTCAGCTTTTTGTGGGCCCCAATGGGGAGGGACCAAACTACTTCTTGTTTGGGGGGTGTCCAGACAACTCCAACCTGTGTGTTGGGTATGGTTTTCTTTCGGGTCCTCCATAACAGGTTCTCAAGAGGGGCCGAATCCTGTTTAAGTGTGGCAACATGCTGTTTCAGGGAAGCCACGTCCAAGGCGAGTTGAGACGAGTTGCTTCAGTGTTGCCTGGTCCTCTTCTGGCACAGCCATCATCACTTGACAGGCATCATCCTCCAAGGAGTTAATGGCTAGCTCCATGATCAGCCAGGCAGGGACATGGTACAGGCCCACAGTGCTCTCTAGCCTCTCTTCCTATTCTGCCAAGGGCATGTTGGAGCCATTGAATTTAGTGCAGTGTGGTGTAGCGGCAGTAACTCACACACAGTCCAGTTGCAAATGAAAAGAACTTGTACTGTAGTCAGAATATAACAATTCACAACAAGCCCAGCGAAGGCAGATTGTAGCAGAGCAGGAGTCAGACAATTTGACAGCATTTGTTTTGTGGGGGCGGAATACGCCTGGCCAGCAGTGCCGGACTGGCCTACCGGGATACCGTGAAATTTCCCGGTAGGCCGCCTGCTCTCAGTGCCCTGGGACCGCTTTTGTCTGGCAGTGTCAGCGCCAGTGTCAGGAAAAAAAAAAAAAACCAGCAGCGGCGGCCGCCGCTCTTTGCAATGATTGATGCCTGGCTCTGGGCTATGTGTGCGGGCGGCGCGCTTGCCTGTATCTCCCCCACTGCTATCCTATACCTGTCTGTGAGGGGAGGAGCATGAGAAGGCTGATTCTTTCATTCGGCCCGTGCGGCGCCACGCACGGCAGCGCAGCACCGCACCGCTGATTTCTCCTCCCATCGGCCCGCCCACTAGTCTGCAGTCTGCACCTGCATGAGGAGAATAGGAGAACTTGAAGTGGACGGCCGCTCATGGAGAAAGAAGAATTAAGGTGCCTGCCCTCTCCCCCCTCCCCACCTCTCTCTCGCCCCCTCTCTCCTCTCTCCCCCCTGTCTCCCCCCTCCCTCTCTCTCCCCCCTCTCCCCCCTCCTCTCTCTCCCTCTCTCTCCCCCCCTCTCTCTCCCCTCTCTCTCTCTCTCCCCCCTCTCTCTCTCTCCCCCCCCTCCTCTCTCTCTCTCTCTCTCTCTCTCCCTCTCTCCCCCCCTCTCCCCCCCCTCTCTCTCTCCCCTCTCTCTCCCCCTCTCCTCTCTCTCTCTCTCTCTCTCTCCCCCCTCTCTCTCTCTTTTCTCTCCCCCTCTCTCTCTCCCCCCCTCTCCCTCTCTCTCCCCCCCTCTCTCTCTATCTTTCTCTCTCCCCCTCTCTCTCAAAAAATAGTGCATTTTTTGTAGAGCGTTGCAGTTTCTTGGGGGGGGGGGGGCGCAAACTGAAAATAAAACATCAAACGCAGCCACTGTGCCCTCAAACGCATGCCACTGTGCCCTCAAACGCATGCCACTGTGCCCTCAAACGCAGCCACTGTGCCCTCAAACGCATGCCACTGTGCCCTCAAACGCATGCCACTGTGCCCTCAAACGCAGCCACTGTGCCCTCAAACGCAGTCACTGTGCCCTCAAACGCATGCCACTGTGCCCTCAAACGCAGCCACTGTGCCCATAATTTGCCACCACTGTGCCCATAATTTGCCACCACTGTGCCCAAACGCAGCCACTGTGCCCATCAAACGCAGCCACCGTGCCCATTATGCTGTTGGGCTGTTATAATAATGCTATGGGGCTGGTATGAAATTTTTTCCAGGGCTGGTTTTCATGCCCAGTCCGGCCCTGCTGGCCAGTCTTAGCCCAAGCGGGGAGGTATGACTGTACAAAGAAAAATAATTGCAGCTATAACAACTCAACTCTTCTGGGGAGGCTGTCCACAAGGTTTAGGAGTGTGTGGGAATGTTTGACCATTTTTCCAGAAGCGCATTTGTGTGGTCAGGCATTGCTGTTGAATGAGAAGGCCTGGCTCGCAGTCTCCACTCTAATTCATCCTAAATGTGTTCAATCGGGTTGAGGTCAGGACTCTGGGCAGGCCAGTCAAGTTCCTCAACCCCAAACTCGCGCTTCAATGTCTTTATAGACCTTGCTTTGTGCACTGGTTCAAATCATTTCGTGGAGGGGGGATTATGATGTGGGGTTGTTTTTCAAGGGTTGGGCTTGGCCCCTTTATTTCCATTGAATGGAACTCTTAAGGCACCAGCATACCAAGACATTTTAGACAATTTCATGCTCCCAACTTTGTGGGAACAGTTTGGGGATGGCCCCTTCCTGTTCCAACATAACTGCGCACCAGTGCACAAAGCAAGGTAAATAAAGACATGAATGAGCGAGTTTGCGGTGGAGGAACTTGACTGGCCTGCACAGAGTGCGTGTAAAGCCCCCAATACTTTTGACATTATAGTGTATATCTGATGTAGCCTGGGAACATCAGCCAGCTGAGTTGGTAAAAACAAGCAGTCCTTTAATTGGTATTTCCAAAACAAGTAAACTCAAATATCATATGGAAGATTGCTTCTTACTACATACTTGAAATTGAAGGAGAATCACCGCAAATTACATCAGATAAGTTGATCTCTGTCTCTTTAAATAAGTAGGGACATTTACAAAAGGTCATTATAAACTTTGCCTTCCTTCTTGAAAAGAAATGTAAGGTGGACATACAAGCAAGTAGGTTCCATTTAGGCCCCTTTCACACGGCTCCTGTGCATTTCTGGTGCATTTTTAGGCCACTTGCACCTGTGAAAAATTGACATGTGGCTGAAAAACACAAATTGCAGGAATGTTTTTACTGCAAGTTCCATTCATTTAGATGGGAAACTGCATTTTTTCGTGTGGTTTTCAAAACCGCACCAAAGATGCAGCATTCAGGACTTAAAAATGCTCCCACAGTGCAGGGGGGTGGGAAAAGTCCCATAGAATTTAAAGGGGAAAAAAAATGTCTGCGTTTTTCTTGCAAGACAAAAATGCAGGAAAAACATATCAGTGTAAGAGGGCCATTAGACCAAAGTCTATTAGATAATGTATACATGGCTCCCAACTGTCCCTGATTTTGAGGGACTGTACCTGATTTGGAGCAATGTCCCTCATTCCTCCTCATTTGTCCCTCATTTTGGTCTGAGATATATATATATATATATATATATATATATATATATATATATATATATATATATATAGTTGTATATAAAATGCACTACAAAGTGTTTCCCAGTGCTAAACCTTTCATCTGATTTCTAAATTGCTGCATTTGTAAATTCCAAAAGCCAATATTAAGGCCCCTTTCAGACCGGGGCGGTTTGCAGGCGCTATTGCGCTAAAAATGGCGCCTGCAAACCGACCTGAAACAGCCGTTGCTGTGTCTCCAGTGTGAAAGCCCGAGGGCTTTCACACTGGGGCAGTGCTCTTGCAGGACGCTGAAAAATGTCCTGAAAGCCGCATCTTTGGTGTGCTGTAGGAGCGGTGTATTTACCTCTCCTAAAGCGCCCCCCCCCTCCCATTGAAAACAATGGAGCAGCGCTCCGAACCCGCCCGCAAAGAACCCTTTTTCGGCCGCTCACGGGGGGTAAAACCGCCCCGCTAGCGGCCGAAATGCGCTGCTTTACCGCCAGCGCCTGGGTGTGAAAATAGCCTAAGGAATAGTAGTGGTATAAAAAGCACTTGTGGGTTTTTAACCAATCTTGTACAAAAAAAACAATTCTCCTTTAAGGGGGCGTGGCAAGGGGTGTGTCCTATGCCTGCATACTTTTGCCGATAGGTGTCCCTCATTCCCATCTCAAAAAGTTGGGAGGTATGTGTATATATGCATACATCGACCATGCAGGATCAGGGTGATATTAAATGCCTGTTGATGTTTGCAGTGACATAATAAATGCTTTGTTACTTTTGTATGTAGTGGTAATCTGGTTACTTTCCAGTTTATCTCTGTTTTCAAGGCAAGGTTATTATAATCAGAGTTTAAAGATATAGGAATTGTTCCAGCTGGGGACTACTAACTAGTTAATTGAAGAATCTCTTCACTCACTCCCCTTATTTGCATGTGAGTGCTAGAACCATCATTCAGTCTGGAAGACAAGCAGTACTGGACGTCTGGCGTGGTCTGCAGGGGACAGTGCAGGTGAGGAGGTGAGTATGGTAGTGAGAGTATTTTTTATTTTTGGAAATGCTGGACAATAGATATTTTACTTTTATTTGAGAGGTGAATTTGAACTTTAAAACACGTTATGTTCTTGCAGTGTTATACCCAGATATCCTTTCATAAGCCAAAATCATTAAATAATAGATTGATGCTATTGTGTGTCTGTGGAAGTAATGCTATACGGAAAGCTTTTTCTGCCATTGCTATTTAAATACATAGAATAAATAAGCCTCGATGCCAAATATGCCATAATAAATGCCATGTGCACCTTTTTCATTTGAGGTTCTGAAATAAGTGACAATGCTGTTCAACTCATTTTTTATTGTCCTTTATAAACCCACAGACAATATGATCTTCTCTAGCAGATGGCACCCATTCTTTTACCAGATACAATAAAAGGCACATACACCCTGTTAACTATGATAAGAATTTCTTTTAGTAGTACATGTCAGTTCAACTTATTGCGTAATAATTGCTCTGTCCTGCTTATATTTGCAGGAAATGTAAACTGTGTCAGAATTCAAAGTACAAAGAGTTTACAGCGAGAGCTCATCGCTCCTCCCTAACTCCCTGTGAAGTCTTTTGCTTCCATAAACGGACTCCCATTGGGAAAGCCAGGTCCTTGACCCTCCAAACAAACGCTCAGGTATATTCTATATAGGGCACTGTGTTTCTTGATTCTTACAGTCCGCTTAAGTGCTGTGACAATGGAAACAGTTGAAAAAAAAAGCACTGGTAAGAAGAGAGACAAACTGCTTTCTGGGCTTTTAAAAAGTGCCCTGCTGGCAGCTGGATTTTTCACATACCTTCTGGCTGGGGCGATGGTTTTTCAGATGCTGGAACAAAAATCAGAGTCAAATCTAAAGGAGGAAACGGAGCGCCATCGGTTGGACTTCCTGAAGAACTATACGTGTCTAACACATGATGCTGTGGAACATCTGATTAAGGTAAGGAAACCAGTTTTGAAGTATCAATGGTTCAAGAATAATTAGATGGGGACAATATCTCCCATTTGTTCCTAATTTGTCATCATGGTTTCGATCCCACACAGATGGGTTAGATGGGTTATTCATAGAATGGGATATAATAAACAACTCCAGGCAAGTAAATTCATTCAAAACTTTTCTTCTTTTCATAGTTTTTATTGAAAAAACCTAAAACAAGCATTGGTTACATAGATCAGGTGTATATAAAAATTGAATATGTAATCATACAGACAATTTGAAAGCAATATTTAGTAAATGTAATCATGCAGCTGAGTTCTGTTTTATTTGTAGAGGTAGGGCAGTGCCGGATTTATAAGCGTGCAAAAAGGGCAATTCCCCCCGGGCCCCAGACTAAAAAAAATTGAAGCAAATTTTCCCTCGGGACTTCAGTAGTGTGCCCGTCGAGGAAATTGTCCAGTTTGCAGCCTTTGCCAAGCTTCCGTCATGTCCCCCCCCCCCCCCATCTCCGCAGGCAATTGTATTGCACGATGAAGGGCTTGCTGATAACTTTTCAGGTGTTAAAGCGGAGCTCAACCCAAAAGAGGAAGCTCCGCTTGTTCACACCTGCCCCCCTCCACTGCCACATTTGTCACTTTTTGAGGGGGAGTGGGTACCTAGTTTTCACAGGTACCTGCTCCCACTTCCTGGCAAGATCGCCATGACGTTCTACGAGCATTTTGAGTGTCCTCAAAATGATACATATTGATGAGTGAGTTAAAGATTTTGAAAAAGCTAAGTGCAGGAAGAAAGACTTTTTGTAAATACTGTAGTGATGCATAACTGATGATTGCTAGTTTTAGTTACAATTACTTGTGTAATGTGTATTTTTACATTCAATAAAATTGGGCAACAAAAATAACACAAGTGGCTACACATACACTATATTGTCAAAAGTAATCGGATGCCTGCCCTTACATGCACATGAACTTTAATGGCACCCCAGTCTTAGTCCGTGGGGGGGTCAATTTTGAGTCGGCGCCCCCTTTGCAGCTACTACCGCTTCAACTCTTCGGGGAAGGCTGTCCACAAGGTTTAGCAGTGTGCCTATGGGAATGTTTGACCATTCTTCCAGAAGAGAATTTGTGAGGTCAGGCACTGATGTTGGACAAGAAGGCCTGGCTTGCAGTCTCCGCTCCTAATTCATACCAAAGATGTTCTATCGAGTTGAGGTCAGGCCAGTCAAGTTCCTCCACCCCAAACTCACTCATCTATGTCTTTATGGACCTTGCTTTGTGCAGTCATGTTGGAACAGGAATGGGCCATCCCCACACTGTTCCCACAAAGTTGGGAGCATAAAATTGTCCAAAATTTCTTGGTATGCTGACTTCTTTTAGGGTTCCCTTCACTGGAACTAAGGGGCAAATCCCAACCCCTGAAAAACACCATACCATAATCCTCCCTCCACCAAATGACCAGTGCGTAGTGGACCAGTAGAAGATGAGATAGGAGGCTTAGAAAGAAAATAATAAGAGGGGGGGGAGGATAGGGGGGGAATTTTGGCACTGACCACACAAACGAGCCAATACATGGCAGCAAGAAGGGTTGTTCTATTAGGAAACCTCACAATTAGCAGGGGGGTCATTTTCCACTGAAAGTGGTCAACCTTGCCTTGTATTGCAATACATTTTTGTGAAAATGTAAAAAATCCTAGCAAAAGAGAAATGGAGGGGTGTTTAACTTCTGGTCACTGTACATAAATGGCCAGGTGGGCATGTCGCCCTGAGCAGACGTTCCTGAACATCCCTCAGAAGGAGCGCGATCCCGGTGTGCCTGTGTCCCCCCAGACACAGCGCATCACCACTCGGCAGGAGGGCTCTGTGATTGACCCTCCTAATCACAGTATGGCTGTATCCAATCACAGCCATTGTGTGATATATACAGAGTCGGCTGTCAGTTGATCGGTTCTGCTTCTCCTCACTTGGAGCCTTTCAGTGAGGAGAAGGCAAGCCGGTCTGTGTTGCCGGTGGGGATCAGTGAATGTAAAGCATTTTACACTCACTGATCACACAGTAAGTGTCAAAACAGTGTTCCCACGCAGTAAAACACAGCTGTCCCAGTGATCAACATCTGCACACATTCAACATTTGTTGAATGTGGTCATTTTGTGGGTACTTCCATTGTCCTGGTGCTCTAGGGCCTTCAAAATGTAATAACTAGTAAGGAATTTAGATGTGTAATTTCCACAGGCTGTGTAATAGTCTCACACATGGTATCTGCATACTCAGGAGTAGCAGAATGTATTTTGGGGTGTAAATTTTGCTATGTACATGCTATGTGTTAGAAAAATCATTCATTTTCTTTCTACATTTTTTTTTTAAACTTGTGGGAAAAAATGACATGTTCAAAAGACTCATTATGCCTCATAGAATATATGTTGGTGTTTGCTTTCCAAAATGGGGTCAATTTGTGGGGATTTCCATTGTCCTGGTGCTCCAGGGCATTGAAAAGTGTGATAGGTAGTTGATGGGTAATTTATGCTCCTAGAACACCTGAAAGTGCTACTTGGATGTTGGGCCTCTGTATGTGGCCAGGCTGTGGAAAAGTCTCACACATGTGGTATTGCCATAATTTGGAGGAGTAGCAGAATGTGTTTTGGGGTGTAATTGCAAGTATGCATATGTAGTGTGTGAGAAATAACTTGTAAATATGTGTAACTTGTAAAAAAACGTGCGCGTGTGTGCGTGTGTGTGTGTGTGTGTGTGTGTGTAAACTATAAAAAAAAAATTATATATATATATTCTATCTTTTTTTTTTTTTTTTCATATAATTCACTATGCCCCTTACTAAATACTTTGGACTGTCTTCTTTCCAAAAAAGAGGGTCATTTGGGGGATACATGTCCTGTCCTGGCATTTTGGGGCCTGAAGAAATGATATAGGCCGTCAGTACATTAGAATTGATCAATTTTCAATGCTACGTAGCATAGCTTGTAGACTATAACTTTTACACAAACCAAATATACACTTATCAGGATTTTTTTTTTTACCAAAGACATGTAGCAGAATACATTCTAGCTTAAATTTATGACAATATTTGATTTCTTTTAAAACAAAGTAGAAAATGTTTTTTTCAAAGTTATTTTGCTCCTTTTTTTAATTTGTTTAAATTTTTTTTTTTTTGTGCTTATATCACAAAAAAATGAAAAACCCAGTGGTGAATAAAATACCGGAAAAAAGAAAGTTCTATTAGTGTGACCAAAATGATAAAAAGATTTGGGTACAGTGTAGCATGACTGAGTAATTTGTCATTTTAAAGTGAGAGCACTGAAAGCTGAAAATTGGTCTGGGAAGGAAGTGGGTGAAAGTGCATGGTATTGATCTGGTTAAAAATAAAATGCATTAAAAATGTTTTTTGGCTCACCCCCCCCCGTGTCCCGGTGTGGATATTTCCATTTACTTCCTAGCCTGTAGACACAACAGGAAGTAAGAGGGAATCTGTCCAAAGTGAGGAAAATTTCCCTTTTGTTTGTCACCAGAACAAAATGTCCCCCATTTCTAGATTTCCACATCTGTTCCTGTAAAAAAAATCTAAAGTTTAGACAAACGGAGAGGGTAAATCTCCCTAACGGGGGTTTTACCTCTTAACCAAACCTCCCCCCTTTAAAAAAAATAAAAAAATTAAAATAAGGTTTTGGCTTTAGATTCACTTTGTTTCTATACTTTTCTCACGATCCTTTAAAGTCCTATTTGGCAGGGCTTCCAGATTGTCTCTAGGGTATGGCTGTACTTTCTGCTTGTCATTCTGCATTGTAAAATTTTCCTCCACAATGGAAGACCTTTGTAGAATGCCACCCCAGTGTTGGTTAGAGTAGAACAACAATGTAACAGAGGCATCCTGGCTTTCCCACGTATTTATAAATAGAGAGAGAAATAAATAGGTTTTAATGTGTTTCTTGGCTGAATGTTATGGAACTTCTGTATTGTGTACATAGTAGTTGGTCCATTGTGAATTTCCTGGTATGTTGCAGATTTATTGCACTTTTTACATTCTTTTTCTCTGCTCAAATCAAACATGTGTAAGATTTGAGTCTGTCCTATTCCTTACTATATAGGTCTCAGTATGGGTGCTTCTAGTGATTATAGTTGGAGCCAAAGTGTACATTGACATCTTGAGGGTGGCAATGGGGAATTCCATTATATTTTCAAATGTATGCCTCAACCATAACAACTTCAGGGACAACTCTTCCTATATACAGTCTCTATATACAGCTCCGCCTTCACTTCTGCACACAAATGCTTGCAGGACCCAGCTGGAACACTAATTGCCTGACAGTCACTTAGTCAGGTGAAGCAAAAGCCCATTACAGGCAGGAACCCGAGATCCCTTAGTTGTGTAGTAGAACTTCCTCAGTGTGTTTTTGGTAGGAATCTTCCAGGCCCGAGGTCACAACCTCCTCCCCCCCCCCTCCCCTCAGACTAGGGGGCATTCTCAAGGACCACTGGTGGCCTCCTAAACACTCCATCTCCAGCTTTCACCCAACTCTCTACAAGTTCTCAACAAACAGCAATATAACTTTAAAACAAGCCATCAATGATCTCTCTAGCTGTATGTACTGGTAAGTAATTCATCCTTAAAATCACAACAAAGGCTGAAAGTATACTATAGGCAAATTTATTATATTGGATAGAGCAGGGAAAGGTTATAACCCCTGTAAGGTTTATTTTTGCCATCTTTGTCCCATTACAGGTATTTCACTTCCTGTCCCATAGCCAAACAGGAAGTGAAAGGAAATCCATGCAAATTAAGGGAATTTCTTGGACTCTCAGGTCACCAGAGCTAATGTCACCATTGGAAGACTTGCTTTCTTACTTTGGGATTTTCTTTTACTTTCACTTTCAATGCTAATGGTAAACAGGACAAATAGAGAGGATGACTCTCCCTAATGGGGACACAGACCATAATAAAAACTGCCAGAAGTTCTAATCCTTCTCCCCTCTATCCAAAACGAAAAAAAAAAAAAAGAGAACATTTTTCCTTTTAGTTATACTTAACGTTTCAGCTAGTTTATATAAGCTTACAATGAGGGTTGAAGGTGCCTGGGTTCTGTTTGAGAGATGTCTGAACAGATAAAGTTTGGAAATTTTGATTGTTATAGCCACGTGGCCGTATTTGGTCAATGACATCAGCCATCATCCCTGGCCCCATTGTTTACATTTAGCTGCCTAGGGCCATGGATGCATGGCTAGGACTCCAGTGGACGCCACCATCCTTGAAATCAAAACTCTGAATTGGAACCTGCAATTCATTAGAAGCGGTAGTAATACCACCACTAATGAATGATGGTCCGGATTGCAAAAGGGTCCTGTATATCTTTTAGGTCCTGTTCAGGCAAAAATTCAGACCTGAATCGGTGAACAGACATGCATCGGACCCCAGGCACGAACCCGCAGCTGCACATATGTGAACCCCGCCTCAAAGTGCTTTTACTGCATGTTGGGAATATTTCAAAACTTTAGTGTGCACAGCCCAGGCCCATATGCACTTGAAGATGGTGTTGACTCGATGAGGTGAAAATGTTTCTATTGACACTACATTCACACCTATGCTTTTTTTTGGGTGCGTTTTGCAAAAAGATGCTACAGTCCATTTAACATGGTTTCCTATGGATGTAGTTTTCTTCTTTGTTTTCTTCTTTTGGGTGAAAGGGTGCAGGGACATTTTTTTTTTTTCCAGGGACTTTTTTTTTTTTCCCGCAGCAGATTCCGTTTTACATGCAATAGACTTCAGTGGGGCCGCATCAAAAATCCAAGTTTTGCGTTTTTTTTGCGGTACTGCACACTGCTTTTGGCCTAAATCCTGCTCGTTTTGCGAGTCAACACTCGCAAACCGAGTTAGGATTTTTAGAAATGCAGTGCTTTTTGATGAAGACTTAATCAGATGTAATTCGAAAAGCATAGATTCGCATGTCATGTAAAGCATTATTTCCAATGAAGGCATATATATGCAGTGCAAATTTGATCTGGTTCAAAAAAGGGCTTGACTGGCATTGGCAGGTGGCATTGGCAGGTGGCACTGCATGGCACTAACGGGCATTGGCAGGTGGCACTAACGGGCATTGGCAGGTGGCACTGGATGGCACTAATTGGCACTGGCAGGTGGCAATGGTTGGCATTGGCAGGTGGCACTAACTGGTGACACTGGCAGATGGCACTAATTGGCAGGTGGCACTGGATGGCACTGGCAGGGGGCAATGGTTGGTACTGGCAGGTTTCACAGACGATAGTGTAAATGTGAAACTGAATGCTCTCTGGAACTCTGAGGTGTGTGAATGTACTGGGTACTTCTGACTCAAGAACTGGATACAAAACTTAGAACAGTTCTGAGTGTCAGTGTGCTGTGAGCCGGCTGGTTGCAGGGAGGAGCTGAGCTCTCACTCTAGGATCATATTACCAGGCCTGCTCTGCTGTGAAACTGTATGGAGAGAGGAGCTGACAAATTCAGCATAATGTCAGAGGTGGGCGGGACCCAGCAGCTATCCAGCCAATGATTGGGCTTTTTAAGAATTTCATCCCATTGGCTGGTGTTGGATAGCTGGGTCCCGCCCACCCCGGGTCCCGCCCACCTCCGACATTCAACCTCAATTATGACAGCTCCTCTCTACATACAGTTTCACACACCGCAGCACTGTTCTGCCAACAGTGTGTGGAGAAGTGAGGAGGATGTCAGCGACTGCTGAGCGCTCTCTTCCTGCTCCATCCCCACTACCAGACAAACCCCACAGCCCGCCCTGTAGCAGAGGCACCTGTCGGTGACAAAAACCCAGGCGCCAGGGCACAATTTTTAGTCGCAATGGCGACCTGGCGCCTGGGATTTGTCAAGCCCTGCTGTAATGTCCACATCTCCCCCCATACCGTAATATCCACATCTCCGCTTGTCCGCTCTGTCCGGAATAGACAGCAGGCAGACCCGTCCGCAGAGTAGACGGCACAAGCAGGTGGGTGATGATGATGTCAGCATGCCGCTACTATGCCGCCGGGTGGACCAAGATGGCTGCCGCTCCGGAGCTAGGCCGAAGCTGCGGCCTTACCTATGGGCGAGACCACGGAGCTCAATCCGTGGATCGTCCTTGATGAAAATTATTTTGATCGATCAAAGAAATTAACAATTAATCAAGCAATTAATCGTTAATTTCCGCAGCCCTAATATTATACTTGTGGTCAGCCTGCTGGGGGAGGAGTTCTTGGGTGGAAGAACTGAACGATGGAGTGTTAAGACTGTCATGTTCCTTGAGGGAATCCCCCTTTCTGGGGGGGTGAACTCGGGCCTGGAGCTCGAGAGCTGGAAGGGAGCCTCTCTCTCTCTCTCTTGCTGCAGCCAGGAGGGTTGACAGGATTTGCACCGGACTTTCTGGCATCAGTAGTCCACCAAGTTTCAGTTAGCACAAATGTCCTTTTTCATAGCTATTGTTTGCCACACCAAAAGGGGACTGCAGACCCCTGCCGGTGAATGGCTATTATTGAACTGTTGGGACTTATTCAGAGTGAGGCCTAACCATGTGCTAATGGAGACCACAATATAGGAATGTGCAGTACAGAAAGCAATGTGATGTCAAGTTTAATCCCCTAAATAAAAAAAACACAACAAAAACAAGGACTGTTCATTGACTGGCAAAGTGTGTCTTAACTGAATGCCTGGCCAAGCAGTGTGATGTGTGGAACTAAAACGCGCAGCGACCCCACGGGGCACCGCTACATTATTATTTTTTGCCTAAAAAATAAAAAATAAAAAATAAAATCACAGATGTGACCATTCCCCTCGCAAATTTGCATGGAAAATGCACATGCTAAGTAGAGTTCACATTGCAATGTAAAAAGATCGCAATGCCAATTCGCTTTAAATTCGCACCGCATCAGTGTAACCCGGGGCAAAGCAAGGTTTTTACAACTTTGCATGCAAATATTTATTGGTACATATATTGGTATAAACAAAACATTTTCTTGGTTACATGCTGCATAAATTATTTTCTGCTCAAATGTTTAGATGCAAATGAGTCATGCACAGAACATTTGAAACATCCCTTAATTTTAATTTGTTATTTATAGAGTCCTTTCCTTTTTATTTATAGCATGTGCGGTAGGACTGTGAATGATGAGAATGAAAAGATAACCACTAGATGTTCTTGCCAGATAAAAGCCTAATTAAACTTTTTATTATAAATTTAGTTAAATACATTCCAAGTGCATCAAAACAAAATCTTGCAGCTGGTTTTCATTAGAATGCAGCCACAGCAACAGAGTAGAAAAGCCTGTGCCCTTCTAGATTGCTGCATAGAAGGACCCTTGTTCTCTGTATGCAGGCAGTAGCAGGGCTCAAGTCCTGCGGGAACGCATGGGAACGGAGTTCCTGTACTTTTTCCACAACAGGAACTCAGTTCCCGTTAGCAGCCGTGTCCTGCAAGACTTTGAAGTATGCGAGCTGTGTGGCAGGTGCTACACCAGCAGCTGCCGACGCAGCTCGCAATAGTAAGTGCCGCACACCTGACCATTCAGGCATTGTCAGTAGGGGGCCCCATGACAGCTTCCGCTTCGATCTACCTGTCAATCACAGCTAGCTGACAGGTAGATCAGGTCCTTGCTGCTAAGAGATTGTATTTAGTCAGACCTCTCGTGATGCGCTCCTCCCCGCCGCCCCCTCCTGATTTTCTGTCTCCTCATCTCCCCCTTCCCCCCCAGTCTCCTGTATACTTGCGAGTGGATCTTGGGTGGGAGTTCCCACACTTTTTTCCCCAGGACTTGACCCCTGGGCAGTAGTCTCTCTTCAACAAGCCCCTTGTTCTGTAAGATCTTAAAGTGTTTGTTACCCCAACATTTCATATTCCTGATATTTGCCTGCTGTACCATGTACTTGTATGAGAAAGTATCCTGTATCTCTTTGTATTGCTTCCTTTGTGTGAAATCCCTTGTGTTCCTACCAGTCCCTCTGCTTTCCTAGCAACAACTGACCACACTAGGTAGGAGAACACATTGTGGTTAGTTCCCTAGCTATGCTGGGAACTCTGCCTGCTCTCCTCCAATGATCAGCCTTGTCCTGGCACGCCCCCCCCCCCGCCCGCACAACCTCTCTGCGAAGATCAGTGTACCGCTGTGCCACCCTCCCCAGAAAGCTGCTGGCAGGGTTTCAAGAAGTGCTAGCAGCTTGTTTAAAGTGGCAATCAGCACTCCCATTAGGATCTGTGTTCAACATTTTCAAACTGGAACTGAATGGTACTTTAAAAGTTTACTACTAAACAAAATGCCTACTATAACGTACACAATTCTCTTAAAGGATTTGTAAAGGCAGACGCTTTTTTTTCTTAATGCATTCATTTATTAAGATAAAAAGCCTTCCTGGACCAGGCATGTCAATTATACATACCTCCCTTTCCCTGTTCCAAACTGTGGTAGCAAAGCTTTCAACTGACTCCTGACTGACCTCTCCCAATAGTCCACTGTGGTTTAACCCTACTCTTAAGGAGTTATGTTCCCTGCCTGACCCCAAAAGATGGACGTCCAGGGGAATTAAGTACTTATGCCACATACAGTATCTCACAAAAGTTAGTACACCCCTCACATTTTTGTAAATATTTTATATCTTTTCATTTGACAACACTGAAGAGATGACACTTTGCTACAATGTAAAGTAGTGAGTGTACAGCTTGTATAACAGTGTAAATTTTCTGTCCCCTACAAAATAACTCAACACACAGCCATTAATGTCTAAACCACTGGTAACAAAAGTGAGTACACCCCTAAGTGGAAAATGTCCAAATTGGGCCAAACTAGCCATTTTCCCTTCCCGGTGTCATGTGACTCATTAGTGTTACAAGGTCTCAGGTGTGAATGGGGAGCAGGTGTGTTACATTTGTTGTTATCTCTTACTGGTCACTGGAAGTTCAACATGGCACTTAATGGCAAAGGACTCTGAGGATCAGAAAAAAATAATTGTTGCTCTACATAAAGATAGCATAGGCTATAAGAATATTGCCAAGACCCTGAAACTGAGCTGCAGTACGGTGGCCAAGACCATACAGGAGTTTAGCAGGACAGGTTCCACTCAGAACAGGCCTTGCCATGATCGACCAAAGAAGTTGAGTGCACATGCTCAGCATCATATCCAGAGGTTGTTTTGGGGAAATAGACATACGAGTTCTGCCAGCATTGCTGCAGAGCTTGAAGGGGTGGGGGATCAGCCTGTCAGTGCTCAGACCATAAACTGCACACTGCATCAAATTGGTCTGCATGGCTGTCGTCCCAGATGAAAGCCTCTTCTAAAGATGATGCACAAGAAAGCCCACAAACCGTTTGCTGAAGACAAGCAGACTAAGAACATGGATTACTGGAACCATGTCCTGTGGTCTGATGAGACCAAGATAAACTTAATTGGTTCAGATGGTGTCAAGCGTGTGTGGCATCAACCAGGTGAGGAGTACAAAGACAAGTGTGTCTTGCCTACAGTCAGGCATGATGGTGGGAGTGTCATGGTCTGGGGCTGCATGAGTTATGCCGGCACTACAGTTCTTTGAGGGAACCATAAATGCCAACATTTAATGGGACATACTGAAGCAGGGCATGATCCCCCCTCCCTTCGGAGACTGGGCCGCAGGGCAGTATTCCAACATAACGACCCCAAACACACCTCCAAGATGACCACTGCCTTGCTAAAGAAGCTGAGGGTAAAGGTCAAGCATGTCTCCAGACCTAAACCCTATTGGGCATCTGTGGGGCATCCTCAAACAGAAGGTAGAGGAGTGCAAGGTCTTTAACATCCACCAGCTCCGTGATGTCGTCATAGAGGAGTGAAAGAGGACTCCAGTGGCAACCTGTGAAGCTCTGGTGTACTCCATGCCCAAGAGGGTTAAAGCAGTGATGGAAAATAATGGTGGCCACACAAAATATTGACACTTTGGGCCCAATTAAGACCTTTTCACTTAGGGGTGTACTCACTTTTGTTGCCAGCGGTTTAGACATTAATTGGCTATTTTGAGGGGACAGAAAATTTACACTGCTACAATATAAAGTAGTGAGTGTACAGCTTGTATAACAAAGTGTAATTTCTTCAGTGTTATCACATGAAAAGATATAATAAAATATCTATAAAAATGTGAGGGGTGTACTCACTTTTGTGAGCTACTGTATACATCCCCCAGGGTTTCAAATTCTTCTCTCAGATGCGTTTAGACTTTGACCTATCACATACTTATCTATTTTATTACCAGCTTAGGCATGCAGTACGAGCACAGTTTGGTTCCCTAGACAGTTCTATTAGGACACCTGACCTGGAAAAACTCCTGAGATCCCCGGACCAGACAAAACTTATCTCCACCTATTACTCGGCCCTCGTGACAGACACCAACCCTAGATTTAGGACAGCACAAGAGAAATGGGACTCCCTAGCTATCCCCATTACAGAAGAAGACGGGTCTGAATACTGCGACACATTTAAAACCTCTGTTATCTCCTCCAGGGACAGGGTAATCCAAATAAAATCTTTCACCATTCACACCTCACCCCGGCTAGAATGCACAAAATGGGAATATCCCCCTCTGCTGAATGCTTCCGGGGATGTGGCCAAACTGCTGATTTTATCAACTGCTTCTGGAACTGTCCCATAGTACAAGATTTCTGGGTGAACATAGGCTCCTTCATCTCTTCAGCACTGGGTCTCCCCAGGGCCGCCATCAGGGGGGTATAGCCAATACTCGTGTACCGGGCCCGAGCGTCTGGAGGGGCCCGGAAACCAGGAAGTGTGCAGGAGAGAGGAGCAGGAGGAAACATATGGCAGGAGAGGCGCCATAGGCTAAGCACCGTAATGTGGCAGGGCTGAGGGAGGGACTTAACAGCCTTTCAGTTACTCATTGGCTGAGTAGTCAGGCTGCTCCGCCTCCTGCTGCCTCGTGCTTCCTGTGTTGGTGTGACGGAATTCCTCTGCAGAGAAGCTGCTGCAGAGTAAAGCCCCATACACACGGTCGGACAATCCGCGGACCAGGTCGGTCGGATTTTGTCCGTCGTACTTTGTCCGATGTTGCTGTTGCGTACACACGGTCGGACTACGTTGTCGGAATATCCGGTCTGCAAGAACGTCGTGACGTAAGTCGTCGTCCACGAGATTACAAAAGGGAAGTTCAGCACCACGTCAGGCACCCGTTGGGCTCCTTCTGCTGATCCCGTGTTTATCGAGAGTTAGTCGAAGTTTGGTGACTTAAGATTCGCGCTTCTCAGTTTTCTGACTCAGATCGTTACTGCTCTTCAGTTTGTGCTTGTCGTGCGTATCTGTTTATTAGTGCGTGTAGTCAGTTCGCATTTGTTGGTCATTGCGGCCTATATCTTGATATAGGACGCTTTGATTTGCACTGCTTATTGTCTGCTCGTTTCTGGTATTCATTTCGTTCTTTCAGGCCTTGCTGTTTATCGGTGCTTTCTGTTTGTCCGTTCTGACCAGCCGACCTTTTGTGACCTTGTGAGCGATGTTTCCCGTGCGTACTCGTCGCCGAGTTCGTGCTGTACGCGGAATTGGTGTCGGGCTTTTAGCTTTGAGCCAAGACCCGTCCATGAACAGAGTGACAAGGAGTATGTGGACCAAGAATTGGTTGCTTCAGCGTGACCAATTCTCGCACATGCCTTTGCTTCGTGAGATCCGGGAGAATAATCCTGATGATTTCAGGAACTTTCTCAGGATGACGGACCCCGATTTTCACCGTCTTTTGGCTTTGCTGACCCCCTTTATCAGCCGGCAGGATACCTGCATGAGACAAGCCATTACTCCGGAGCAGAGGCTTGTTGCCACGTTGAGGTACTTGGCGACAGGGAGAAGTCTTCAGGATTTGAAGTTCTCTTCAGGTATCTCTCCCCAGGCCCTGGGAATCATTATTCCAGAGACCTGTTCTGCCATCATCGAGGTCCTGCAGGAGGACTATATTAAGGTAACATTTATACTTTACTATTCCCTTCTATGTATGCTCTGTTTGCTAATGTCTTCTATTTTTGACCTCCTTCCCTAATTACCATGATTGCAATATGCTCTAATATGCTGTGGCCCTTTTCTCCTTCATGCATTTTTCCCTTCACTTACCTCCCCAGCATGCTCTTCTGCCCCAATAGACACCTATGGCCTAGTCACTTAATCAATGTCTTTTGTCTGCTGCATAGTATTGTTTGCCCCCAAACACCCCCTAAAATATGCACAAATGTTTGCTGTGTGGTTTACTTCATGTAGAGCCCCTTTAGAATTTTATTTTTTTGTGGGGGGTGGCAAACTCATTAGGAACCCCCTCCCCCAACTGCTCTGTCAGATGGTACCAATCCTTTATCTGCTGGCTTTCCCAAGGTCCATACACACTATATACCTACCTCTTTATAGTGGGCATCTTTAGGGATGAATTCAGCAAAGCATGTAGTGCAAGGGGCTGCCTCCATACATTCCATTTCCTAAGTTTTTGTCTTCTTTCCCTCCTATTAGCTTGCTTGGTAATTTCAGAATGTCACAATGCGCCTGCCTTTTTTTTTTTTTGGGGGGGGGGTTGAAATGTTATTTTATCTTTCCTGGGGGCTGCCAATAGTGTTAAGTACAGAGGGTCTGGCCAAACTAGCACACATTATTGAGCCATTTGCCAATCAATGAAGTGCAGAGGGTTACCTGTCCACCCCCCCCCCAAAACCCTAGTTATTGCCAATGGCCCAACAGAAGTGTGGGGATTGATGGGGGGGTGAGTAATCTGTGAAGGGGAGCCTCTACTTTTCTGTGCAAATACTTTCCAGCCTCCAATTTTATACAATGCTCTTGTTCCAAGATGTTGATTGTCTAATCTGCTTGCAATGTTTAAGTGCAAAGTGACTAATTTATTTTTCTTGTTTCACTCCACAGTTCCCTTCCACGCCACAGGAATGGCAGACTGTGGCCTCCCACTTTGCCAGCCGTTGGGACTTTCCTAACTGCGGAGGGGCAATTGATGGGAAACACGTCCGCATCGTCCCACCGCCCAACTCGGGGTCCTACTATTATAATTATAAAGGGTTTAATAGTGTAGTGATGTTGGCGGTGGTGTCGGCAACATACGAGTTTATGTATGTGGACGTGGGGATGAACGGCCGGATCTCGGATGGTGGTGCCATTACGCACACGGAGTTCTACTGGCGTCTCCAAAGTGGCAGTCTGTGCTTGCCACCTCCAGAGGAGAATGCCGAAGGACTCCCCTTCGTCTTTGTCGCAGATGAAGCGTTTGTGTTGACTCCCCATGTGATGAGGCCGTTCCCGATGAGGACCCTCACCCCGGACCAGAGGGTCTTCAACTACAGGCTGTCCAGAGCCAGAAGAGTTGTGGAGAACACTTTTGGCATCCTGGCCAGCCGCTTCCGCCTGTTCCTGACGGCATTTAACTTGGCGGAATACAAACTGAACCACATAGTTCTTGCCTGTTGCATATTGCACAACTTCCTCAAAAGACATAACAGGAACTATGTGGTGCCCGTTGGCCCAGATGTGGAGAGCCCTCCAAATGCGGACCTCACAGCCCTTCAAGTGGCACGTCCAGGCTTGCCCCCTCTAAATGCCCGCGTGGTCCGCGAGCAATATATGGAGTACTTTGTGGGTAGGGGGGCCATTGCTCTGCCTGACGATGTGTGAGAGGCATTTTTTAATAAATCTGATATTTTAACCAACCTCGGATTTCTTGTCATTTCAGTCTTCTTTTTAGCTTATTTTACCTTGACATTTTTTCCCTTTGCCTTCGACAGTGGGAATGCACTTTCTGGGCAAAAGGAGGTAACAGTCTCTTCTTCCCAAAAAGATTATTCTCATGTTGTGTGTTTGCTACCTAATCTTTGGTCTAGAGAAGGTTTGTCCTGCATAACTGACACCCAAAATACTCCTTTTCATCACCAGGTCTGACATGTGTGTATTCTGAAAAATGCTGTGCTCCGTGTTTTCGTACAAAGCACTGTGGGTGTCATTTACATAAGTCAAATCCGCTATGCTCTACAAGTGCATTGAAAAAGTTCCCTGGGAAAGGAAAATTGCAGTGCAAAGTGGATTTGCCTTTAGTAAATAACAACCATTGCCCCCCATATCCTTTACATTTTACATACATAATGCATTGTGTTTTTTAAATAAGGAAGCCACACATTTAGAAAAATAAAAAAGTTTACTTGGAAAACATTCACAAGTGCGTTTACAATCTTCACGCCAAAACTGACAACATCTTGGTTATTTACAACATTGTTTACAAACATTCCGCAATTGGTAAAACCAGGCATGGAGCTAAACAGAACCTATGAACTAGGAAAGTTCAACTTTGTAAAGTGAAGACAAGATCAGACATGACTATTTGTTCAAAGTGTGCTTGATCTTGCCTTCATCACATGGGGGGGTCACCCCCGAAAAGTGGAAATTTCGAACATGCACACAATTTGGGTCTGAAAATGGTCATTAGATGGTAAAAACACATGCCTAGAAGCTTCAAAAGTGCCATTTTCCATCATGGGGATGAATGGACGTTTTTTGGGGGTGCAACCCCTT
>CM053038.1:98270470-98346771 GCA_028564925.1 Lithobates sylvaticus
ATGGGAAACAAAATATTGGAGTGTTTGACACCATGTTTTACCGCACCAGGTGACACCAACATGCCACTTCTACTAGGAACTTAAGTGCAGAGTAGATAGGCTGATTCTGAGTTCCAGTGCCACAGCACCGTTCCTGAATGTGAGAGGCTGTGTGCTAGTTTGACAGCAGCTGGAGGGTCTCCCCATCTCCGCAAGCTCGTCTTCAGGTCTCCGTCACAAAGACAACCACATTGCGATCATCCTCAGGGACCCCCAAAACATTCAAATGGGGGTGCAGGATCATCCTACAGCAGGTTAAAGTCCGATGTCGGCTAATGTCACACAACTGCTTCAGGCTCTGGAAAGATCCTGATCATATTGTCAGGATCGACCCTGATAGGCAGCTGGCTCAGCCTCTCTGCATGCTACTGAGAGCCCACCCCTCTGCTGTCTGGTACTGAAGTGAGTGCTTAAGGGGCAAAGGGGAGAGTGGTGACTGACAGTCACGGCTTTCTGCATAGAGTGGACCGAGAACTGAGCGATCAGCAGTCATGTGAACGCTCAGGTTTCAAACTTAGGGTCAGCATGCTGCAGCATAAAGGGGAGTATGTAGGTTTTAATTTTTTTTTATATAATCCAAACTTACTTTTGGGAAAAGTGGAGGGTCTTTGCATGTAAACCTCTACTTTTAAGTTTATAAAAGTGCAAGGGGTGTGTAATGTAGGTACTTCAACTGTGCAAACACCATCTGGTAGAAGAATTAACTGTACCAGGGCACCAAGCAGGAAATCCAGGTTAAGCAACAACCCCTGATAGACCTATGATTGCTGTATTCCAGATGCAATGAGAGTATCATCCTGAACTAGATACACCTGCCGTTTTATATTGTCCCTGATATTTGTAGAAATGGTAAATTAGTAGGATTAACTAGATGATGACCCCTCATACTGTGATCTGCCTCCTTGTCAGCCTTCTTTAACCAGAGAGTGACCTGCTTTTTTGAAACAACTGAATTTAGCGTTTAAAAGAAAAAGGACATTTCAAAAAGTATTTCTCAATAATTCTAATGCTGCGTACACACGGTCGGAATTCTCGTCGGAAAAAGCTCTGATGGTTTTCCCGTCGGAATTCCGACGGAATTTCGCTCAAACTGTCTTGCCTACACACGGTCACACCAAATTCCGATGGTCAGTAACACAGCGGCATAAAACACATTCGACAGCACTATAAAAGGGAAGTTTAATGCTTCCGAGCATGCGTCGAATTGTTTCCGAGCATGCGTCGGAATTTTGCGTGTCGGAATTGCATACACACGATCGGAAAATCTGATAGAAAGGTTTTCCGTCGGAAAAATTGAGAACAGGTTCTCAATCCAAAGTCCGTCGTAAATTCCGACAGAAAATCCGTTGAAAAGCTCCCATCGGACTGTTTCCATCGGAAATTCCGACCGTGCATACACGGCATAAGATGTAATAATTAATACGTTATATATATATATATATATATATATATATTTATTTTTTATCCAAGAAATGTAAATACCTGAATTTGGCCTGCTATCAGCTTTTTGTAGTCTCTGCACAGCATGGTTGGAGTGTGAGAGGAAGAAGCTGCACAAGAAGCCAATTAGTTCATGTTTAATCCGAGTGACAGAAAGATGAGCCAATCTTTGTGCTGCTTCTCCTTTCATTGTCCACTCACAGTCTAAAGCTGGATACACACTATACAATTTTCTTTAGATTTTTTCCTTTAGATTTACCAAAACCAAATAATATGAGGTCAAACCTAAATACTTTAATTTTGTATGCAATCAGGCAGGCCCCTTGCACTACATAGTTGAAGGTGAATCTAAAGGAAATCGAACAACAAAAGTTGTACAGTGTGTATCCAGCTTTAGGCAAGTCCAGGACAACCTGGGTTTCAAAGAAAGTGAGTTGAAAGCGGACCTTCAGTAATTTTTCCATCTACTAAATTCTCTTCCCTTGTTGTTTTAACTTTGGATAGTAAAACATATTTTTTCTGACAGTAAATACCTTATACAGCCCACTTCCTGTTTCTTGTCTGGTAAAAATCCTAGGCTTATGACATCATACACAGCTCTCTCTCACTCTCCTGAGACTTTGCCAGGAAGGGAGGGGGGGATGAGTCATAAGAGGGCCAATGAGAGCTGCAGGGCCGGGTGGTGTGCCTCTGTATGTCTGTAAATCCAGGAATGAACAGGCAGCAGCTTTAGCTGCCCGCAGTTAAAATGGAAGCAGCCAGACTCAGTGGAGGGAGATTTCTGCAGCCTATTTGACAAGTACAGAATCACAGTATATATAAAATAATATGAAAAGTGGTTGGAGGGAAGCTTCAGAATGGCAAAGATGTTTTTATTACAAATTGAGCAGACTGCAGTTCTTCTTGAATGATGCTGGCCATCAGACTGAGGACATCTAGCAGCCAAAAAAAGTACAGTGGGGGGAAAGCTCTGGAATGTAGCCGAGTTGCAGTAATAGACAGGTTTTGGTTATTTTATCTTTTAATAGGTTATTTATTTTTATCTTGTCATTTCTGGCCAGAATCCTGCTATAAGCAAAAACACCTCACAGTTCCAAAAATATTTTTTTAATGAAGTATAAAAATAGACAACAAAGTGAAATAACAGGTACAAACATAAGAATTAAAATATATAAAAAGTTATACTGGCCCATTTAAAAGAAGTAGCTGCCTATATATAGAATTAATGGAGGGATACATTGAAATATATCTGCAGCTTTTAACTAGTTTTATAATCAATACAAGACCACCTCACCTCTAAGTATTTAATGTGGAACTAAACTCATGAATGAAAAATTGCTAGGAGGCAAAACGTTTTTGGATAGCCATTCCTGTCAAACATTTGCATCTTCCAGCAACTTTTTTTGTTTTGTACATTCCCGGTGTTCTGCCAAGATGGTTCCCCTCGGCGGGTAAGGACCCCTCTGTACCGCGCAGGCGCAGCGCTTGAGCAGTACGAAGGACTAGTGATCTTCCGAAAATTGACGAAGGTAAGCAAGTGAGAGTGAAGTGCAGGCACAGTCGGTGTACAAGACGATGCCGCACGCTCCCGATGCTCGCGCTACTCTGCAAGGGGAGTCTAAGGGGCGGGTCTATTATTACTCTAAGCAAGGGGCAAAGGCGTGTTTAAATAAAAGAAAGGCGGGTTTTGCAATGTTGATGGGTGGGTTTGCACGATCTATTTAAGTTAGTAGAACATTAATAATCAATGTATTAATAAAAAATGTGTGCCTTGGTTACATTATTAATAATTAGAAATCTGCCAGTTACAGTATTAATACTTAAAAATCTGTCCGTTGGTTACAGTAATAATATCAAATGTCGCCCTTGGTTACAGATCCACCCCTTAGACGCGTGCCATGCAGAGTAGCGTGAGCATCGGGAGCGTGCGTCATCGTCTCTCGTACACCGACATGTTAACTGCGCGTGCGCGGTGTACACTTCACTCGCAGCTGTTTAGCTTCGCCAATTTTCGGAACTACGCTGCGCCTGCGCAGTAGAGGGGGGTCCTAATCTGGCGGGGGAACTTTCTCGGCAGGACACCGGCATCTCTAAGATACCAAGAATGGAGTCAGGCGCTGGGGACAATGTAATGCTACAGCGCATGTGCATGAGTTACTTTATCAGTGGTTGCCCAATGGCCAAAGAGAAGTGACCAGGACCCTAAAGAAGCCCTAAAGAAGCGCCAGTGAAGATGGTAGTGGTGGAGGATGGAGCAGCAACTGTAAGCTTGTAGTTGCCAGTGCTGGGGGAGAGGCACTTTAATAGGCAAGTATGCCAAAATATACATGCATGCTGTGCATACCAGACATAAGAGGGTCTGCCAACAAAGATGTAGACAATAGAACCAAATGGAATTCCAATCCCTGTCTATATGGTCCAAAACAAATAAGTAAATTGTTCTGGTTGGTTGTTCTACAGCCTAATCCCTGACTGCTGCAATAGTCGATGCGCCATAATCAACATAATAACTGCACATTTTAGAATGTAAACATAAACCTCCTTTGACCTACCAATGCGTTCTTTAGGTACTACCTTGTTATTACATAGCAATAGTAAATCTAAAGGAGAATATACTGTACACAGGTTGTACAGTCAGAATGTAATATATATCAAACCTAATACTGTTTGGTAGAAGTTGCCTTCAAGAGTAATAGTTTTTTGCTTTGTTTGAAGGACATTGAGATCAAAGTTTTCTTCAATAATTTGCCAGGTCTTTTTTCAGTTGATGGAGTGTAATGGAGTCATATTGCTTGGGTTCATTTCCATAGTAGTTTTTTTTTTCCAAGGGGTGGTCCAAAAAATCTATAGCCTGACATTTTATTTTTCAACATATCTCCTTAAAGGTTTGTGCAAACCCTAAGACCACTTTCACACTGAGGCGCTTTTCAGGCGCTTTCACGCTAAAAACAGCGCCTAAAAATCTCACGAAAACTTATTTCCATTAAAATCAATGAACGCTTTCACACTGGGGCAGTGTGCTGGCAGGGCTGTGAAAAACTCCCCTCCCCATTGAAATGAATAGAAAGCTCTTCAAAAGCGCCTGAAAAGCTCTTCAAAAGCGCTCAGTGTTTTTACTGGCAGTTTAGAAGCACTTCAGTGTGAAAGTGGCCTAAGGCCCCGTACACACGAATGGATTTTCCATTGGGAAAAACTTGGATGTTTTTTCCGACAGAATTCCGCTCAAGCTTGGCTTGCATACACACAGTCACATAAAAGTTCTCCGAACTTTCAACCGTCAAGAACGCGGTGACGTACAACACTACAACGAGCCAAGAAAATTAAGTTCAATGCTTCCGAGCATGCGTCGAATTGTTTCCGAGCATGCGTAGGAATTTTGCGTGTCGGAATTTGTACAGATGATCGAAATTTCTGATCGGAATTTTTTCCGACCAAAAAATTGAGAACATGCTCTCAATATTTTGCTGCCCGAAATTCCGCCAGCAAAAGTCTGATGGAGAATACACACGATCGCATTTTCCGACCAAAAGCTCTCATCGGACTTTTGCTGTCGGAATTTCCGATCGTGTGTGCGGGGCATAAGAATCCTTGTTTAAAAAGGGCCAGGTTTGTTGCTGTGCAACCCTCATGGCTTATTAGTGCACCCAGGAGGGACCGGTGCAGCATCCAACCCTGCAGCCTGTCAAGGTCTTTGGCAAGCTAAAGCTGAATAGGGGTGGTACTCACATTTACGGCCCTAGGCGTTCAGAGTTGAATGCCTGGAATGCAGGTCTTCTGCATTCCAGGCCTAACAATGAACAAATACGTATTGATCTCCCCAGAAATCTGGTGAGCCGATAACATGCTGTGCTTTTTGCCTGGGCTGTGTTCTTTAGCAGTTGCATTACTATCTCTGTGGACTACAGAATACCTCCACCTATTTTTACGGAGATGGAGACTAGGACTGGAACTGTGAATTCAACAGGATCACCAAGTTAAAATACAAATGCTCCGATTGGGTCCGCCTGTCTGTTTTGGACCATCCATCATGTGTCCCTTGACACCCCCTGGCATCCAATCCGATCCGGGATCTGTTACCCATCCGTCTGGCGGATCGGATCAGATGACCGTCAGATGGAAACGGACAGGCAGCATAGAGGAGAGAGGGCTGTGTCCTGTCATCTGCCTGCTCAGCAGGAATCAGCAGAGTGATCCCATGCTGAGCAGGCAGATCCACTGGATGGAGTCCGCTCCATGTGAAAGGGGCTTTAGGGGGGAAACAATATTAAGAAAAAAAGTAATGCAGCCACCATATCTGAGGACTGGGAAGATTAAAAAAATGCATTTCTGTTCTTGGGTTTAGATACATTTTTAACCCAACTCTCCTCAAATCACTCTTAATAGTATCCATGACTTCATCATCACTTCCAAAATTCCTTCCTTACAAGTGATCTTTCAGTCTTAGGAATAGTTAAAGCACCTGAGGGCAAGGTCTGGGACAGATTTCACTAATTCTAACACATTTTCAATGACAGCCAAAGAAACAAACGTTTGTCCTGTATGCTGAAGCATTATCCTGATGGAAGAAGCAACTTGTCTTGACTGTTCTCCTGTATTGTAGTTTAGCGGTAAGCATCAAAGGTTAGAGACGTTTGAAATTTGTTAGACACACAATACAGAACATACTAAAATCACCCTAATCAAATCACACTGGTTTCATGTTTGGGTACAGGCTTTTGGACCAGCTCTTGTAAAGCATTCTCCTGGCTTCTTTCTTTCCTGTGTTGTACTTTCTTGCGTAGATCTTTAAGTATTTTCTTTTCGGTATCCTCTAGAAGTGAAATCAGCAGGTTAATCAGAAGAGAAAGCCACGCAAGACCAAATATGATCCAGAAATACACCAAGGCACGGAACCCTTCAAATGGCTTTTTGCTCCGCTCTCCTATAAATAAGAAAAAATATATCAGCTCAGCCCAGGTCAGCCCTTTCAGTGCTATCCCCTCCCCTCCTTATTAAAAAATAAAATAAAAATTTGCCAGAGATGGGCATTAAGGACTTATGCGGCGTACACACGATCGGAATTTCTGATGGAAACAGTCCGATGGGAGCTTTTCATTGGATTTTCCGACCGTGTGTATGGCCAACAGTCTTTTTCTGTCGGAATTTCCGACAGACTTTGAATTGAGAACCTGTTCTCAATTTTTCCGACGGAAAACCTTTCTATCGGATTTTCCGATCGTGTGTATGCAATTCTGACACGCAAAATTCCGACGCATGCTCGAAAACAATTCGACTCATGCTCGGAAGCATTAAACTTCCCTTTTATAGTGCTGTCAAACGTGTTTTATGCCGCTGTGTTATTGACCATCGGAATTTGGTGTGATCGTGTGTAGGCAACACAGCTTGAGCGGAATTCCGTCGGAAAAACCGTCAGAGTTTTTTTCCAACGAGAATTCCGATCGTGTGTACGCGGCATAAGCCTTACCACAAAAGCCTTACCACAAAATAAAAGTGGGTCAGTAGTTGGTAAGGAAGACTGTGTAAAGAGAATTTGGTTTGGTTACCAACATGTAGGGTTGAGAGGGCCAGCTTTTCTTTGGCACAAAATCTGTCAGTAACCAGTAAGACCCTACCTAAAGGGTGCTTTTGGGAATATAAGATTACTATGTATTCCTGTCAGTGTTATAAATATGTCCCAAACCTAATCATTGTCACTTCTGCTGGGGCTTGGGGTGTAAGGCAGTTTGGAGAAATATATAAAAGGCCTGGGAAATAAAAAAGATTCATAAGCTGAATACAATCATTACATTTTACTGTCAACTGCCATCAATTTTTTATTTTTTTTTTTAAATAGTGAATCTTTACCCTTCAGGCTACAGGGTGGCATTGACTGGTTAAGTCTTTAAGGATAAAGGGCAATTTTAAAAGGAAATGTACTTATCTTTTCTGCTCCCTTCTTCCCCAACCTAAAATAGTCCACCCTCCCATGCCCCAGATGTATACTTACCTGTATTCCAAAGAATATGGCCACTGCGATGTCTACATCCTGTGGTAAAATCTTTGTGCTTAACAAAATCAGCACAAATTATAATGAAGGGAAAAAAGGGCTAAGAAGAGAGCTTGGTCACATGATCTGTCAAAGTCATGTGATCTGCCTTACCTGCAATCACAGGGGTACCCTCGGCAATGTTAAGCAGAGAGAACTTTGTAACATACCATAAGTCCCACCCCCTGGCCTGCATTTTATGAAGGAGCTGAAAATGCAGGCCATAGTGGAGTTATTTTTTTTTCTGGGTTATAGTGGAGTTCAGAAAGCGGTGTAGCCATGCCCCCGTAGGGGTTGCTGAATGTTATGGTTCACCCTCAACCTGCCCAGGCCAACATCCATCTCTGAGACACTCAAAGACATAAAACAGTCCATAAGCCTTGTTTTTGTTTGTTTTTTTATTGAGGGGGAATGGAAAAATATGGAATGCCCAGGAATATTCAGCACAAACTAACTGATGACTTATACACTCTAGTATATACACTCCAGTCTTCTCTCCAGCACAAACGCTTGCTTAAGACCTCTTATCCTTCATTCCTCCAGCACTTCACTTGCTGCAGACTGTTACTCCACCAGACTAGCTAGCACTGCATTGTTAGGCCTGACACTCACTCAACCAGGCCTCAGTGAACTGCCTTTTGCGGGTAGGGACCTCAGGCCACTGTGGTGTAGAAATACTTTAGATGCTAACTGTCCTCTGCACAGCTACCAATCCCAGATAGCTCTCTTCAGGCATTGCCAGCCTGGCTGCAATTACCCCTTCCCACAGTCCTCTCTTCTGGTTTTGCACCCATCTCAAACTGCAATCTCCCAGTTCTCTCAGTCTGTGCTCCACTCACTGGCCCTCCTGGCTGCGACCAGTTGTCCTCCCTGGAGTCTCTTAACAGTGTTCTCTCCAGCTGTCCTTTCCATGCTCTCTCATGTGCCACTCCTTCAAGGATCTCTTCACTCCTCCTGGATGCACCCAAGCCCCGGCCAGGGTCACACCCCCACCCCAACTCGGGAGCTCCCCGTGGGCCCCGACAGCCTCCACACTCTCTCACTCCAACTCTGCCACTTGACAACTCCTCCCCAGCTGGGCCAACCCTGGGTATTTAAGGAGGCCTGCCCCTTGCCAATCCAAGTTGGGGATTGGTTAAGACTCTTTAGAATACCCCAGGAAACTCCACCTCCCTTCCTCTCTTTCCAGGACCTTCTAGAAAGTAGAGGGAGGTGACAGCGATGCTGCCTGTGAGCCACGCCCAGAATGAAAACAAACAGGCCTAGCCACCAGCTAGGCCTGCCTAAATTTTCCTGCTCTCCAGAAAAATCTTCACTCTAGCACCTACCTAACTAGAGGGTGCTACAGCAGTATTTGCACTCCAGTATAAATATCCCCCATGGTCTTACTAAAACAAGTATAAAAATAACTATTGCCAACAACCAACAGCCTATCACTGTGTCTGCTTTAAACTTCAAACTGAGCAAGTGATTGTTGTGATTTGAGTTTCTCTACTTTGTAGGTCTATGATTTTTTTTTCACAATCTTGTTCATTGAACCTTAAGGAGACCGTCTCACCTTGGCCATGCAGGTGAAGACATAACTCTGCAGAAGGCATCGCACAACACTCCTCTACTCATCTTACCAATGCTCCTTCTAAGCACCTTGCTACGTTGCAGTCGGCAATACCCATCACTTCTAGGAATATGGGGGGTGGGGGGGTGGGACATGTGAGCCGCTCCCCTTTGACAGTGTCTCGGTCTAGGGAAATAGCTAATTTCATTACTGCCTTCGAAGGAGCAAGGAGCGGCGAGGGAACACAGGTAAGTATGAAGTGTATTGGGAATGTCCTCTGAAGACATTATGTTGTGCTGAATGTTCAAGGTGACAGTTTCTCCTTAAGGTGTGTTGCTGATTAATTGTGAAAAGGTTACATACCAGATCGTACTACGAAATCCCCAAAGCCGATGGTGCTCAATGTAATGAAGGCATAATATAATCCTTCCTCATATGACCAACTCTCAGTGGTTATAAATACCAGGGGTGGGATTCCAAGAAATACAATAATTCCCATCACAAGGAAAAATATGATTGTCAGGACCTTTGCTGTTTTCTAAGAGGGAAAAAAAAAAAGAGCTGTTAATCATTACAGTACAAGAGCTTTTATTACAGGAAATCAGGAGGCCAGCAATAGCATCTCCCATTTATTTTCATGCTCCAGGTTTCTTTAAGATGCACTGATGTTCTGCCACAACAATGGCCCAAGATGATGCAGGAAATGGAAAATACAATCATTTTTAAGAAAAAGTATGGATATTCATTTAAATGCCTATGCACAAATGGTAAATCACAATGATCTAAAAAAATAAATAAATACATGTCAACTTTAGTAGTAATAACTGTTTATACTCACTTTCCTTCACTGCTCTATTTGACCAACAGAAATTTGTGAAATGCCCAGTACCACTGGGTATCAAAGGAAAATGTTACTCTTTCCTCCCACAATGTAGCAATAGGTGCTTGGGCAGCCAATAGCCAGAGACCAGCACTGTCATGTGGGGGCAGGGGGGCGTGGCCTAGGCATGGCGGCGTAAAGACGCATTTCCCCAGGGCTCCCGGCCAGTGATTCCCAAGCGGCACAATACCCCACATTACCGGCACTTACCGGCACCGACCTGTCTCCCAAGACCTCCGGGGAACTTCAAGAGCCAGCCGCCCGCTCCGGAGCCCGTCATGGACCGCTACCTCCGCTCTCTGCAGCCGGCGGCCTCCACACCAGCAACCGCCAAGATGGCGCCGGCCCGCCATGCAACTCACACAGCGGAGGTTCACAGCGCAGCTGAGCCTTCCCCTCAGACGGCGGACGATCACACCATGCCGCCCTTCTCACCACCCAGCGACCTCTCACCCTGCCTTCCCAGATCGCTGGCAGCCTCACCTGACAGAGATGGCAGCCTGCACCCAGCGTCACCCTCAGCTCTCATCCCACCCAGCGCTCTGTATTACAGCCCAGAAGCGATGGAGGAACAGAGGCATCTTCCCACACATCTGAGCACAGTGAGTACTCTCTACAGCACACAGCAATCACAGGTTATCCCTCTCCATGCATCCTCTGAACAAAGACTGTGGGATTTCCTGCAGCAATTACCCACCAGATCTGACCTGGAGTCAATTGTTCAGAGAATGGAGACAGCCATGAAGAGTGAGATACAATCCATCAGGCAGGATACAGCTGTCCTGGACTCACGCATTACTGTTGTAGAGCAAGAACAGGTTAAACATTCACAATCTGTGCAAGCACTGCAGACTTCTCAATCCGAACTGACTGACCAGATCATTCAGCTGCACCTTCTCCAAGACGACTTGGAGAATCGCAGCCGCAGGCAGAACATCAGGCTGAGGGGAATGCCCGAAAGCGTGCCAAATACAGAATTACGCGCGACAGTGGTTAATGTTTTTAACCGCTACCTGGACCGCCCTCCAGACTCTGAGATCATCATCGACAGAGTACATAGAACCCTGGGTCCACGGTCAGAGCCATCCGACAGACCCAGGGATGTCCTATGCTGCTTGCACTCCTTCACCCTTAAGGAAGCTATATTACAGCAGGCCTGGCGGGTGGGAGTCTTGGAATTCGATGGCGCAGCGGTCCACCTCCTACCAGATGTTTCCAGAAAAACCCTCCTCATGAGACGATCGCTCAAGCCTCTGCTGGATGGTCTTGGGGAGAAGGGTCTCACATACAAGTGGGGCCACCCATTCCACCTCATAGTCCGCAAAGGCCCAGATACCTTCTCTCTGCGGCATCCTTCAGAGCTTCCAGACCTGTTCTCCTTTGCCAACATGGATCCGATACCAGTACCCAACTGGCTGCTGACCGCAATCGCTAAAGAACCGACGCGTCAAGCCCCCTCAGGTAGACCACAAAGGGCCCACTACAGCCGACGCGGCCGGGGGAACCACCCTCAAGCTAGAAGAGGGAGGAACTCCCACTCACAACCACTGAATAATGAGGAAGCGGCGGGATGATTTTACCTGCCCAAATCACAAACACGTATGCAGTGCAGTATTCCTTTTTCTTCATGTTTCAGTTTTAAGTTGCAGTTTGAGTATAGCTCTTTTATTGTCATTCACGGGATGGACGCCAATAACAACATATGCAAGTCCAGTGTACTACTCAGCCCACCCTGGTCCAAGGGTGAATGAAGGCCTCATTGACCCCGCATAACCGAGGGCATACCTCTAACCCCTCCCCCCCTGATTTTTTTTTTTTTAATTTTTTTTTTTTTTTTTTTAATTATTTTTTTTTTTTTTTTTTATTTTTGTGCCTTCCGCAACTACCGCACACAGACAAACGAGGAGACTGCAGCACCTGGTTGGTGGTATTGTGGTCACTCAACATAATAGCTCTTGCCATAGAGACTCGATGTAATGTTATGCTACCCCCTATGTTGATGCATACGCAGATATATATTTGCTTAGGGGTTGTTGTATGTAACAGCGAGGTCGTGTTTGTATGTATTTCTGTGTGCAAATGTTAAGATGCGCCTGCTCACCTAACTATTACCTTGATATTTACAGGTTCTACAACTGGGTTACAGGGTTTTTCTCCCCTTTTTTTTTTTTTTTTTCCACTTTCCCCAGCCGGGTTTTAACAAGAGTGCCTTAACGGCAAGATTACATAGGCTGTGGGGGTTCACGTGGCCGGGGCCCGGAAATCAGCTGTGCCTTACCACCTCTCTCACTAGGCACACTCTGCCCTGGTGGCAGTAGTTTTTCTCTACGGAGCTAACCTTTTTTGATCTCTATATCTCTCCTTATCCTACTTCTCTCTCTCTCTCGCATCTTCCCTCCCCCCCCCCTTTTTTTTTTTTTTTTTTTTCTCCTCTCTCTCTCTCTCTCTCTCTCTCTACCGCTCTCCCCCGCCCTCTCCCCCCCCCACCCCCCCTTCCCTTGTACCCCGGGAGCCGTCATAGGTGGACACAGTCTTAGGCAATATGTCTGTCAAGATCCTTTCTTGGAATGTTAAGGGGTTGAATTCCCCAGAGAAACGCACCAGTTGTCTTGCCGAGCTCTGGAGACAAAGAGCCCACATTGCACTTCTCCAAGAGACTCACTTTAGGGCAGACAAGGTGCCTAAACTGACAAACAAACATTTTTCGACGGCATACCATAGCCCGTCATTATCCTCTAAATCTAAAGGGACTAGTATACTCATCTCGAAGTCCCTCCACTGGCAATTCCTCGATGAGTGTCGCGACCAAGAGGGAAGATTTCTGCTCATAAAGGGAAAAATTTGCTCTCAGACCTTCACTCTTGCGAACATCTACCTCCCGAACTCCAATCCGCTCCCCACTCTCGAGGCTTTCCTTTCCACCCTCGACGCATTCCTCGAAGGAACATTGGTTCTGGGGGGGGATTTCAACCTAACACTAGACCCTCATAAGGACTCCTCCTCGAACCTGTCGTCGCTCCCTAGGGGCACCCGACTACGCCTAAAAGATCTTTTACACTCGCATCAACTAGTTGATATCTGGAGAATAGTCCACCCACAAGAGCGGGACTATACCTTCTACTCTACTGTCCATGGGTCCTACTCCAGAATCGACCTTTTCTTCCTAAAACACTCAGCCATCCCTATTGTCTCCAAGGCGGATATAGGTCACATTGCATTGTCCGACCATGCCCCGATTCTTTTGGAGCTGGCTATTACGCAAGCACCCCCCAGAACAACCACGTGGCGACTTAACGAGGCGCTCCTAAAAGACCAAGATATCGCAGCAGACGTCCTCAGGGAACTTAAGTCATATCTTGCAGTCAATATAGACTCAGTCGACAACCCAGCCACTGTGTGGTCAGCGCATAAGTGCTTCATTAGAGGCATTTTAATTAAACACGGACATGCGGCCAAACAACGTCGCGCCAAAACCTTATCTGACCTTCTAACGCAACTCCACACCCTGGAACGCCAACATAAGAACCGGCCAAACAATGCCACCGAAACGGAACTGCTCCGTCTTCGGGAAGCTATACGAGATCACTCTATGTACGAGGCGAAGCATATACTACTGAAGGCCCGCCGCTCTTTTTACGAGTACGGCGACAAATGTGGCCGATTACTGGCCAACGCCTTACGCGCAAAGCGCTCTCGAACATATATACCCGCACTTCTCTCGCCATCAGGCTCCAGAGTTCACTCATCTCCGGAACTCGCAGATACCTTCCGAGCTTTTTACTCCAAATTGTACAATTTAGATCCAACTTCCTCCCCACAGCTGCTACCCCGAAAGGTTCAGGATATCCGTAATTACCTCCAGGAAGTTGACCTTCCTAGGCTGACGGCAGAGGAGCGTGCGGCCTTGTCCGAACCTATTAACAAAGAGGAATTTGCAGACGCAATAGCAGACACACAGCCCGGTAAAGCCCCCGGACCGGACGGCTTTACCCTCCCCTATTACAAAATTTTCCAGGACACGCTGGCCCCATCCTTCTTAGCAGCATTTAATGCTGCGATCGACGGACACAATCTCCCTGCAGATATGCTGCGCGCCTCAATATCCGTGATCCCTAAACCGGGCAAGGACCCCCTACTATGTGCCAGCTATAGGCCCATCTCCCTTCTGAATTGTGACATGAAACTATTCACAAAAATCCTTGCCTCTAGGATGAATGCTTTATTGCCACGTCTAATTGGAATAGATCAAGTCGGTTTCATCCAAACGAGAGAGGCCAGGGATAACACCACCAGGACATTGAATATCATAGACAAAGCGAAGCGTTCCCGAATACCCTTGCTACTCCTTTCCACGGATGCCGAGAAGGCTTTTGACAGGGTGGACTGGTCTTTTCTACGGGAGACACTTAAACATGTAGGTTTGCCAGACCCTATCCTGTCGTGGATCTCAGCCATTTATGATAATCCCACTGCCACTGTACGCGTAAACGGTTGCGACTCCAGCCCTTTCTTTATCGCGAACGGCACCAGACAGGGATGTCCGCTGTCCCCGATACTGTTCGTTCTCTCCCTGGAACCCTTTCTACAGCATATCAGAGGTAATCAGTCCATAAGAGGCATTCAATCGGGTCATTGTCAACACAAAGTAGCAGCATATGCTGATGACCTTTTATTCTACATCACAGAACCCCTCACCTCTCTTCCCTCCCTGTTACAGGAGCTGAAGCGCTACGGTTCCCTGTCTAATTTCAAGGTTAACCTACAGAAATCAGAGGCCTTAAGTGTTTCCCTGTCAGACTCGACCATTTCCAACTTACGCCCCTTCTTCCCATTTAAATGGGCTACACGCTCAATACAATACCTGGGAACGAAAATCCCTGCCAAATTACAAGACATCGTCACCCTGAATTTTCAGCCCCTTCTATCTACGCTCGCTGCTGACCTTGAGAAGTGGAACTCTCTGGCCCTTTCCTGGTTCGGCCGTTGCAATATACTCAAGATGAATGCAATGCCCAGACTCTTGTATCTATTGCAGGCACTGCCCGTCAAGATACCTCAGACATTCTTCCACGCCGTCCGTTCAATATTTACCAAATTCATCTGGCGCGGAAAACATCCACGTCTTGGCAGAACACTCCTTTTACGATCTAAGATTAGAGGAGGCCTCGGTTTTCCAGATCCAGCTCTATACTATACTGCGGCACATATGACCAGAGTCGTGGACTGGTGCCGTCACAGTGAGTTGAAGCTCTGGGTGTCACTTGAACAGGAGGCGGCCAGAGCCCCACTAGCGGGTCTACCCTGGGCTGGGACGACTCATGCCACCCACCTGACCACCCATCCCACGATTGGACCAACTCTCGCTGAGCTGAAAAGGTTTTTCCGATTAGCCTCTTTAAAAAAATTTCCATCCCCACTGACGCCACTTGTTGGCCACCCGGATTTTATACCTGGCCTCTCAGACCCGTCCTACCGATCACAAGCCCCACAGGGCCTCATGAGAGCCTTATCGCTCCTGTGTCCCTCAGGCTGGTTAACTACAGAGAGCTTGCTCTCGGGCCAGGCTTTACTTCGACTAGACCGCTGGAGGATCAACCAGCTCTCTCACTTTCTTGGCTCGTTGCCCAAACCAACGCACTTTGCAAGAAAACTCCACCCCTTTGAGGAACTGTGCTTGGGTGAGGGACCGATCCGGAAGACCTTGTCGTCCTCCTACAAATTTTTGCTAGACTTTCACGCCACTGAAGACCCCCCATTCTTAACAAAATGGGAGAGAGACTTGCAAGTCACCTTCACAGAACCACAAAAAGATCGCATACTGTTTTTTGCTCAAAAGTCCTCACTATGCAGCAAATATCAAGAGACCGCATACAAAATAGTGTCGCGTTGGTATAGAACTCCTTCGGTACTGGCTAAGATATTCCCTCTGCAAACAGACCGCTGCTGGCGTTGCAATTCACACCCAGGCACTCTACTACACATTTTCTGGGACTGCCCGGTACTCCAAACTTTTTGGCAGACAGTTCTTAAGATCGTACAGAAACTCACAGATATCTCCCTCCAGGACAACCCAGCTGCGGTCCTCCTTAACCTTACGCCTCTTTCAAGGAAACGTTACCACAAATCCCTCCTCAAGCACCTCCTTAACGCAGCCAGGGCCTGCATCCCACCTCTTTGGAAGCAGCAGACTGCTCCAACGGTGGCTCAGTGGTTCGCAAGAGTGAAGGACATTGAGCAGATGGAAGATCTGACCTCGGCACTGCGAGACAAGTCGGAGGAACATAGCTCCAGATGGTTTCACTGGAACCTCTTTCGTTTCTCTGATGAATTCCTCCAATATACGGCAGGATCCTCTGTGTAGGATCACCATAGACAGCCCAGCAATACCAAGCCCGGCTCCCGGGGGGCTAGGGCCCCCCCCCCTCCTCCACCCCTCCCCGTTCCACCTGGTATGTGTGCGTGTGTGTGTATGTACACAAAACTTCATCTTAATCTTTCCCCCCTTAATCTCTCTCTGTCTCTTCCTTCTCCCCCACTATCTTTCCCTCTTAATATAAAAAGACGTAAAATGCGATGGGCACTGATATTTAAGTTTACCCTATATTAGACTTCAGCAAGTAACAGTGGTTAGACTGAATAGCGACCCTCATTAATAGGCAATTGCTTTATTTTGGCTATGTTATTTGACGCGTTTTGACGCGTTTGTCACAGCCTAAATGTAACGCAAAAGTCTCCTTTATGTTTATGTTTGTATCTGTGTCTCATCTTTAAATAAAGAATTTATTAAATAAATAAAAAAAAAAGCAGCAAAGTGAATAGTGTTCACATAGGCACTTAAAGGATGAATAAATATAAAGTACTTCGCGCAAATTAAGAGCAAATAAAAAAGAGATAAAAGAAAGGCAGTAGTACTGACTAGATTCCTCTGGGGGCACTAATCCTAAGTGCAGTACCAGGGTGAGTGATTAAAGAGGTAATAAATAAATATATCGTGATTGATAAAGACAGAGAACCTCAATAGGGTGATATATAATAAAATCTAAAATCCAGTGTGAATAAAGATAATTATATTAGCCTAAATAAGTGTAAATATATCACAACAAATACACGTCAATATATGCAATGATAATAAATCCTATGATAATTATGGGTGCTAAACCCTAAAAGTGACAGTGCATATCAAACTGCGTGACATAAGACAAATAAACAATAAGAGTGAATCAAAAACACATAAAATTTGTGATAAAACACTAATGTGTATAAAAAGTGTTGAGACCTGCAAGAAGTGTGTCAAGTGCAAAAAAATTGTGATCAAGCAAATTTAAATAGATGAATGAGGGCATAAAAATAAAATGTCCATAAATAGAATAAAGGTATAGTCCAGCTCGGTGCAACTCAGTGCAGAAGATGAGACCAAATAACCCAATAGGATATCCAATAATGGTTTCACTAAGTCGCTAGTATATTCTTGTAGTCATTCATCTATTTATATAGGGTGCTCCTATTCTTGTCTCCCAGAACTCTCACCTTAGGTAAGGTCAAATGAGCCTTTCTGGGGTATCCAAGTTGCCCCTACTAATGGTTATTGTGGTGTCCTACTGTCGGGTCCTGCCTTGTCCTTCCTCCTCTGTAGTCCAGCCCTATAGCGCTAGATTACTCCCAGCAATACCATAAAGGGGGGAGAAGAGAGAAAAGGAGGGGGCTCCACTAGTGTAGTAGTTTAAAAAGTACCCATTTATTACAGCATAAGATAAAACTCGTACATAAAATCAGTTAAAACAAAGGCAATAGGAAAAATTCACCGGGGGCGTCCACAGCGCCTACTCGCGTCCTTCTCTTGGTTTTGCCTACGGCCACTCCCTACGCGTTACGACACGGTCACGTGTCTTCATCTGGGGAAACAGTGTTAACAGTGTAAATTTGCTGTCAAAATAACTCAACACACAGCCATGTCTAAACTGATGGCAACAAAAGTGAGTACACCCCTGTGAAGTGAAAATGCCGTAGCCAACCCCCCCCCCCCCCCGTGTCATGTGACTTGTTAGTGTTACAAGGTCTCAGGTGTGAAGGGGAGCAGGTGTGTTACATTTGGTGTTAGATGAAGACACGTGACCGTGTCGTAACGCGTAGGGAGTGGCCGTAGGCAAAACCAAGAGAAGGACGCGATTTTTTCCTATTGCCTTTGTTTTAACTGATTTTATGTACGAGTTTTATCTTATGCTGTAATAAATGGATACTTTTTAAACTACTACACTAGTGGAGCCCCCTCCTTTTCTCTCTTCTCCCCCCTTTATGGTATTGCTGGGAATAATCTAGCGCTATAGGGCTGGACTACAGAGGAGGAAGGACAAGGCAGGACCCGACAGTAGGACACCACAATAACCATTAGTAGGGGCAACTTGGATACCCCAGAAAGGCTCATTTGACCTTACCTAAGGTGAGAGTTCTGGGAGACAAGAATAGGAGCACCCCATATAAATAGATGAATGACTACAAGAATATACTAACAACTAAGTGAAACCATTATTGGATATTCTATTGGGCTATTTGGTCTCATCTTCTGCACTGAGCTGCACCGAGCTGGACTATACCTTTATTCTATTTATGGACATTTAATTCTATGCCCTCATTCATCTATTTAATTTGCCTGATCACAATTTTTTTGCACTTGACACACTTCTTGCAGGTCTCAACACTTTTTATACACATTAGTGTTTTATCACAAATTTTATGTGTTTTTGATTCACTCTTATTGTTTATTTGTCTTATGTCACGCAGTTTGATATGCACTGTCACTTTAAGGGTTTAGCACCCATAATTATCATAGGATTTATTATCATTGCATATATTGACGTGTATTTGTTGTGATATATTTACACTTATTTAGGCTAATATATTAATCTTTATTCACACTGGATTTTAGATTTTATTATATATCACCCTATTGAGGTTCTCTGTCTTTATCAATCACGATATATTTATTTATTACCTCTCTAATCACTCACCCTGGTACTGCACTTAGGATTAGTGCCCCCAGAGGAATCTAGTCGGTACTACTGCCTTTCTTTTATCTCTTTTTTATTGCTCTTAATTTGCGCGAAGTACTCTATATTTATTTAATTTTAATATGCCTGTTTTTTATCTTTGTTATATATATATATATATATATATATATATATATATATATATATATATATATATATATATATATTGTTCAAGCTTATTCAATGTATCTGTGATTATACAATGCAACTAAATTACCCCACGCAGAGAACATTAAATGAACATGGTGAAAACACTTTGTGATCTAAGAGGGGAATTGAAGGGTGAGAGAGTTAACATGACTAAAACTTTAAAATAGCTGACAGAGGAATATCTTTATTTTAAGATCCTGGTTGTCACAGTGACCACAGGATAGATAAGGTCTGGTAAGAACTGGTTTTGAAATTATGTCTTCAGACAATATCAACCGTCAGCTATAATACTAGTTTAGACTATGTCTGAGATGCTACATATTTATATAGGAATTATGCCTCATGTGATGAACTCTGTCCTTCCTCACTCCCTCCTATTTTTGTGCAATATTCTTTGTCCATATCCTGTATCTAACTACGCTCACCTGCCAGTAAATTTAAGCATTCATTGAAACCACTCTACTGTGTGTGTGTGTGTTGATTTGAGTGTCTCCTGGGGCTCAGAGAAGTTTCACTGATGGTCCAAACATCTGAGCAGAAATGTTTCCTTACAGGTGGTTCTACAAAGTATTGACTCAGGGTGGCTGAATACAAATGCACACCACACTTTTCAGATATTTATTTGTCAAACAATGACTTTTTAAAATCATTTATCATTTTCCTTCCACTTCACAATTATGTGCCACTTTGTGTTGGATAAAATCCCAATAAAATACATTTACATTTCTGGTGGTAACGTGACAAAATGTGGAAAAGTTCACAGGGTATGAATACTTTTTCAAAATGTTCACTTTAAGAGTATTCGTTTGATTTTGTAATTGTTGGTGGGGTCAAAATGATGTTTGTTTTCAACCACATTGACAGGAAAATTTGCAGGAGCAGAATAAAAAAAATGTCTGAATTTTTATCAAATGTACATTACAAGAATACGAATATTCTTGTCCAAAAATCGATACGTGTATTGCCAGCATAAGACATTTAGTAGCAGAAGCTCCCTCCTTTCTAATGAGCAGGGCCCTCTGATTCCTCTGATCTGTCTGCCCTCATGTTGTAAAGCATTGCGCAGACTGTTGACGCTATATAAATCCTGTATAACAACAAAAGATTTTTTATCACCTGTCATAACGTGGTTAAAAAAAACGAATTTGTTTTTTATAGTACAAAAACAGCTGATAATCACTACTATAAGGCGTTAATTTACACTAAATTAATTATATATAGAATATATATATATATACTCTTTGTGTGTGTGCGTGTATATATATATATATATATATATATATATATATATATATATATATATATACTGTATATATACAGTATCTCCCAATGTAAATTAGTGAGTGTACAGCTTGTTAACAGTGTAAATTTGCTGTCCCCTCAAAATAACTCAACACACAGCCATTAATGTCTAAACTGATGGCAACAAAAGTGAGTACACCCCTGTGAAGTGAAAATGTCCAAATTGGGCCCCTTTAGCCAACCCCCCCCCCCCCCGGGGCATGTGACTTGTTAGTGTTACAAGGTCTCAGGTGTGAATTTTTGCTTTACATAAAGATGGCCTTGGCTATAAGAAGATTGCCAATACCCTGAAACTGAACTGCAGCACAGTGGCCAAGACCATACAGCTGTTTAAAAGGACAGGTTCCACTCAGAACAGGCCTCGCCATGGTCGACCAAAGTAGTTGAGTGCACATGCTGAGCTTCATATCCAGAAGTTGTCTTTGGGAAATAGACGTATGAGTGCTGCCAGCATTGCTGCAGAGGTTGAAGGGGTGGGGGGTTAGCCTGTCAGTTCTCAGACTATATGCCGCACACTGCATCAAAGTGGTCTGCATGGCTGTTGTCCCAGAAGGAAGCCTCTTCTAAAGATGATGCACAAGAAAGCCTGCAAACAGTTTGCTGAAGACAAGCAGACTAAGGATATGGATAACTGGAACCATGTCCTGTGGTTTGCACTGTATTTTATGATATGTAAAAGAATAATGCATTCTGTTTGTAATCCAGCTAATTGGCTGACCAACTAATCAATTATCAAAATAGTTGACAACTATTTTGATAATCGATTATAATTTATAATCTATTATGCCGATTAGTTGTTTCAGCTCTAGTTGCTTCCGATATTTTTAGTTTCTGCAAGACTTCAAGTAGAACTTATACATGTACTGTTTTATGCTGAATGTCCTCTATCTTACACCCCTCACATGTTTGTAAATATTTTCATATCATAAAATACAGTGCAAACCACAGGACATGGTTCCAGTTATCCATATCCTTAGTCTGCTTGTCTTCAGCAAACTGTTTGCAGGCTTTCTTGTGCATCATCTTTAGAAGAGGCTTCCTTCTGAGATGACAGCCATGCAGACCAATTTAATACAGTGTGCAGTGTATGGTCTGAGCACTGACAAGCTGACCCCCCTTCTCACCACATTCTTCTCACTCTATTTCCCTTCCCTCCCAAACATATGCCCGTCTCTTGTACAGAGCCACACCACATAATGCCACCATCCTTGTTCTCAAATGTAAAACTCTTGTCTTGTAATATCAAGGGCCTTGATTTCCTGGGAAAAGTCATCCCACAGTCATTTCACAGGCGGTGGTCTCAGCAGGGGGGCATCAATAGTTTCAAGAAACTGTTAGATAAGCACCTGATTACCAAGAGTATTGGGACACCTGCCTTTACACGCACATGAACTTTAATGGCATCCCAGTCTTAGTCCGTAGGGTTCAATATTGTGTTGGCCCCAAATTTGCAGCTGTAACAGCTTAAACTCTTGTGAAGTCAGGCACTGATATGAATGAGAAGGCCTGGCTCGCAGTCTCTGTGCAGGCCAGTCAAGTTCCTCCACCCTAAACTCACTCATCCATGTCTTTATGGACCTTGCTTTGTGCACTGGTGCCCAGTCATGTTGGAACAGGAAGGGGCCATCCCCAAACTGTTCCCACAAAGTTGGGAGCATGAAATTGTCCAAAATGTCTTGGTATGCTGATGCCTTAAGAGGCCTTCACTGGAACTAAGGGGCCAAGCCCAACCCCTGAAAAATAACCCCACACCATAATCCCCCCTCCACCAAATGATTTGGACAAGTGCACAAAGCAAGGTCCATAAAGACGTGGATGAGCAAGTTTGGGGTAGAGGAACTTGACTGGTCTGCACTAACCTCATCCTGATAGAACACTTTTGGGATGAATTAGAGCAGAGACTGCAAGCCAGACCTTCTCGTCCAACAGCAGTGCCTGACCTCACAATTGTGCTTCTGGAAGAATGGTGAAACATTCCCATAGACACACCTCTAAATCTTGTGGACAGCCTTCCTAGAAGAGTTGAAGCTGTTATAGCTGCAAAGGGTGGGGCAACTCAATATTGAACCTTACGGACCAAGACTGGGATGCCATTAAAGGTCATGTGCATGTAAAGGCAGTAGGGATGAGCTTCGAGTTCGAGTAGAACTCATGTTCGACTCGAACATTGCCTGTTCGCCTGTTCAGCGAACAGCGAACAATTTGGGGTGTTCGCGGCAAATTCGAAAAGCACCCTGTAAAAGTCTATGGGAGAAATCTCAAGTGCTAATTTTAAAAGCCTATATGCAAGTTATTGTCATAAAAAGTGTTTGGGGACCTGGGTCCTGCCCCAGGGGACATGTATCAATGAAATTTTTTTTTTTTAAAAACAGACGTTTTTTCAGGAGCAGTGATTTTAATAATGCTTAAAGTGAAACAATAAAAGTGTAATATTCCTTAAAATTTCGTACCTGGGGGGTGTCTATAGTATGCCTGTGAAGGGGCGCATGTTTCCCGTGCTTAGAACTGTCCCTGCACAAAGTGTCATTTTTGCAGGAAAAAAAGCTATTTAAAATCACTCGCGGCTAATGAATTGCCTGCTCCCGTAACACAGAGAACAGTCATTCATTGAAAGTCATTGATAAAAAAAAAGTCATTGATAAAAATAAAAAAGCGTCCCCCCACATTCAATTACCAGGCCCTTCAGGTCTGCTATGGATATTAAGGGGAACCCCGCCTCAAATTAAAAAAAAATGACGTAGGGGTCCCCCTAAATATCCATACCAGACCCTTTTAGGTCTGGGATAGATTTTAAGGGGAACCCCTGCCAAAAAAAAAATGGTGTGGGGTCCCCCTCAAAATCCATACCAGACCCTTATCCGAGCACGCAACCTGGCAGGCTGAAGGAAAAGAGGGGGGACGAGAGCGCCCCCCCCTCCCTCCTGAACCGTACCAGGCCACATGCCCTCAACATTGGGAGGGTGCTTTGGGGGTCTGTGACCCCTCAAAGCACAATGTCCCCATGTTGATGGGGACAAGGGCCTCGTCCCCACAACCCTGGCCATTGGTTGTGGGGTCTGTGGGCGGGGGGCTTATCAGAATCTGGAAGCCCCCTTAAACAAGGGGACCCCCAGATCCCGGGCCCCCCGTGTGAAATTGTAAGGGGGTACAAAAGTACCCCTACCATTTCACAAAAAAAGTGACAAAAATGTTAAAAATGACAGGAGACGGTCTTTGACAATTCTTTTATTAAAATCTTCTTTCTTCTGGTCTTCCTTCTTCCTTTCTTCATCCTTCGGTTTCTTCATCTTCTTCTTCCATCTTCTACCATCTTCTTCCATCTTCTTCTTCCATCTTCTTCTTCCTCCGATCCGCTTCTTCTTGCTCTGGTCTTCTCGACAGGCATCTTCTTCCAGGGCGTCGGCGTCTCTTCTTGGGCCGCTCCGCGCAATTGGAGGCTCCCGCTGTGTGAGGCTTCGCTGCGTCTGACAGCTCTTTTATAACGGAGGGCACGGGGACGTCATGGGGACTTCCCTATGGCTTTCCCCACGACGTCAGAGGGGGGCGGTCACAGACCCCCAAAGCACCCTCCCAATGTTGAGGGCATGTGGCCTGGTGCGGTTCAGGAGGGAGGGGGGGCCGCTCTCGTCCCCCCCCCTTTTCCTGCGGCCTGCCAGGTTGCGTGCTCGGATAAAGGTCTGGTATGGATTTTGAGGGGGACCCCGCGCCATTTTTTTTTTTTTGGCCGGGGTTCCCCTTAAAATCCATCCCAGACCTGAAGGGTCTGGGATGGATATTTAGGGGGACCCCTACGTCCTTTTTTTTTAATTTGAGGCGGGGTTCCCCTTAATATCCATAGCAGACCTGAGGGGCCTGGTAATTGAATTTGGGGGGACCCCTACGCTTTTTATTTTATTTATTTTTTACTTTTATCAATGACTTTTTTTTTATCAATGACTTTCAATGAATGACTGTTCTCTGTATTACGGGAGCCGGCAATTCATTAGCCGCGAGTGATTTTAAATAGCTTTTTTTCCTGCAAAAATGACACTTTGTGCAGGGACAGTTCTAAGCACGGGAAACAAGCGCCCCTTCACAGGCATACTATAGACACCCCTCAGGTACGAAATTTAAAGGAATATTACACTTTTATTGTTTCACATTAAGCATTATTAAAATCACTGCTCCTAAAAAAACTTCTGTTTTTAAAAAAAAAATTTGCATTGATACATGTCTCCTGGGGCAGGACCCAGGTCCCCAAACACTTTTTATGACAATAACATGCATATTAGCCTTTAAAATTAGCACTTTTGATTTTGAACGTTTGAGTCTCATAGACTTTAATAGGGTTCTAAAGTTCACACGAGCTTTAGGTCTGTTCGCAGGTTCTGGTGCGAACTGAACAGGGGGGTGCAAGAAAGAAAGCCTGCAAACAGTTTGCTGAAGACAAGCAGACTAAGGATATGGATAACTGGAACCATGTCCTGTGGTTTGCACTGTATTTTATGATATGTAAAAGAATAATGCATTCTGTTTGTAATCCAGCTAATTGGCTGACCAACTAATCAATTATCAAAATAGTTGACAACTATTTTGATAATCGATTATAATTTATAATCTATTATGCCGATTAGTTGTTTCAGCTCTAGTTGCTTCCGATATTTTTAGTTTCTGCAAGACTTCAAGTAGAACTTATACATGTACTGTTTTATGCTGAATGTCCTCTATCTTACACCCCTCACATGTTTGTAAATATTTTCATATCATAAAATACAGTGCAAACCACAGGACATGGTTCCAGTTATCCATATCCTTAGTCTGCTTGTCTTCAGCAAACTGTTTGCAGGCTTTCTTGTGCATCATCTTTAGAAGAGGCTTCCTTCTGAGATGACAGCCATGCAGACCAATTTAATACAGTGTGCAGTGTATGGTCTGAGCACTGACAAGCTGACCCCCCTTCTCACCACATTCTTCTCACTCTATTTCCCTTCCCTCCCAAACATATGCCCGTCTCTTGTACAGGGCCACACCACATAATGCCACCATCCTTGTTCTCAAATGTAAAACTCTTGTCTTGTAATATCAAGGGCCTTGATTTCCTGGGAAAAGTCATCCCACAGTCATTTCACAGGCGGTGGTCTCAGCAGGGGGGCATCAATAGTTTCAAGAAACTGTTAGATAAGCACCTGATTACCAAGAGTATCGGGACACCTGCCTTTACACGCACATGAACTTTAATGGCATCCCAGTCTTAGTCCGTAGGGTTCAATATTGTGTTGGCCCCAAATTTGCAGCTGTAACAGCTTAAACTCTTGTGAAGTCAGGCACTGATATGAATGAGAAGGCCTGGCTCGCAGTCTCTGTGCAGGCCAGTCAAGTTCCTCCACCCTAAACTCACTCATCCATGTCTTTATGGACCTTGCTTTGTGCACTGGTGCCCAGTCATGTTGGAACAGGAAGGGGCCATCCCCAAACTGTTCCCACAAAGTTGGGAGCATGAAATTGTCCAAAATGTCTTGGTATGCTGATGCCTTAAGAGGCCTTCACTGGAACTAAGGGGCCAAGCCCAACCCCTGAAAAATAACCCCACACCATAATCCCCCCTCCACCAAATGATTTGGACAAGTGCACAAAGCAAGGTCCATAAAGACGTGGATGAGCAAGTTTGGGGTAGAGGAACTTGACTGGTCTGCACTAACCTCATCCTGATAGAACACTTTTGGGATGAATTAGAGCAGAGACTGCAAGCCAGACCTTCTCGTCCAACAGCAGTGCCTGACCTCACAATTGTGCTTCTGGAAGAATGGTGAAACATTCCCATAGACACACCTCTAAATCTTGTGGACAGCCTTCCTAGAAGAGTTGAAGCTGTTATAGCTGCAAAGGGTGGGGCAACTCAATATTGAACCTTACGGACCAAGACTGGGATGCCATTAAAGGTCATGTGCATGTAAAGGCAGTAGGGATGAGCTTCGAGTTCGAGTAGAACTCATGTTCGACTCGAACATTGCCTGTTCGCCTGTTCAGCGAACAGCGAACAATTTGGGGTGTTCGCGGCAAATTCGAAAAGCACCCTGTAAAAGTCTATGGGAGAAATCTCAAGTGCTAATTTTAAAAGCCTATATGCAAGTTATTGTCATAAAAAGTGTTTGGGGACCTGGGTCCTGCCCCAGGGGACATGTATCAATGAAATTTTTTTTTTTTTAAAAAACAGACGTTTTTTCAGGAGCAGTGATTTTAATAATGCTTAAAGTGAAACAATAAAAGTGTAATATTCCTTTAAATTTCGTACCTGGGGGGTGTCTATAGTATGCCTGTGAAGGGGCGCATGTTTCCCGTGCTTAGAACTGTCCCTGCACAAAGTGTCATTTTTGCAGGAAAAAAAGCTATTTAAAATCACTCGCGGCTAATGAATTGCCTGCTCCCGTAACACAGAGAACAGTCATTCATTGAAAGTCATTGATAAAAAAAAAGTCATTGATAAAAATAAAAAAGCGTCCCCCCACATTCAATTACCAGGCCCTTCAGGTCTGCTATGGATATTAAGGGGAACCCCGCCTCAAATTAAAAAAAAATGACGTAGGGGTCCCCCTAAATATCCATACCAGACCCTTTTAGGTCTGGGATAGATTTTAAGGGGAACCCCTGCCAAAAAAAAAAAAAAATGGTGTGGGGTCCCCCTCAAAATCCATACCAGACCCTTATCCGAGCACGCAACCTGGCAGGCTGAAGGAAAAGAGGGGGGGACGAGAGCGCCCCCCCTCCCTCCTGAACCGTACCAGGCCACATGCCCTCAACATTGGGAGGGTGCTTTGGGGGTCTGTGACCCCTCAAAGCACAATGTCCCCATGTTGATGGGGACAAGGGCCTCGTCCCCACAACCCTGGCCATTGGTTGTGGGGTCTGCGGGCGGGGGGCTTATCAGAATCTGGAAGCCCCCTTTAACAAGGGGACCCCCAGATCCCGGGCCCCCCGTGTGAAATTGTAAGGGGGTACAAAAGTACCCCTACCATTTCACCAAAAAAGTGACAAAAATGTTAAAAATGACAGGAGACGGTCTTTGACAATTCTTTTATTAAAATCTTCTTTCTTCTGGTCTTCCTTCTTCCTTTCTTCATCCTTCGGTTTCTTCATCTTCTTCTTCCATCTTCTACCATCTTCTTCCATCTTCTTCTTCCATCTTCTTCTTCCTCCGATCCGCTTCTTCTTGCTCTGGTCTTCTCGACAGGCATCTTCTTCCAGGGCGTCGGCGTCTCTTCTTGGGCCGCTCCGCGCAATTGGAGGCTCCCGCTGTGTGAGGCTTCGCTGCGTCTGACAGCTCTTTTATAACGGAGGGCACGGGGACGTCATGGGGACTTCCCTATGGCTTTCCCCACGACGTCAGAGGGGGGCGGTCACAGACCCCCAAAGCACCCTCCCAATGTTGAGGGCATGTGGCCTGGTGCGGTTCAGGAGGGAGGGGGGGCCGCTCTCGTCCCCCCCTCTTTTCCTGCGGCCTGCCAGGTTGCGTGCTCGGATAAAGGTCTGGTATGGATTTTGAGGGGGACCCCGCGCCATTTTTTTTTTTTGGCCGGGGTTCCCCTTAAAATCCATCCCAGACCTGAAGGGTCTGGGATGGATATTTAGGGGGACCCCTACGTCCTTTTTTTTTAATTTGAGGCGGGGTTCCCCTTAATATCCATAGCAGACCTGAGGGGCCTGGTAATTGAATTTGGGGGGACCCCCACGCTTTTTATTTTTTATTTATTTTTTTTACTTTTATCAATGACTTTTTTTTTATCAATGACTTTCAATGAATGACTGTTCTCTGTATTACGGGAGCCGGCAATTCATTAGCCGCGAGTGATTTTAAATAGCTTTTTTTCCTGCAAAAATGACACTTTGTGCAGGGACAGTTCTAAGCACGGGAAACAAGCGCCCCTTCACAGGCATACTATAGACACCCCTCAGGTACGAAATTTAAAGGAATATTACACTTTTATTGTTTCACATTAAGCATTATTAAAATCACTGCTCCTAAAAAAACTTCTGTTTTTAAAAAAAAAATTTGCATTGATACATGTCTCCTGGGGCAGGACCCAGGTCCCCAAACACTTTTTATGACAATAACATGCATATTAGCCTTTAAAATTAGCACTTTTGATTTTGAACGTTTGAGTCTCATAGACTTTAATAGGGTTCTAAAGTTCACACGAGCTTTAGGTCTGTTCGCAGGTTCTGGTGCGAACTGAACAGGGGGGTGTTCGGCTCATCCCTAAAAGGCAGGCATCCCAATACAAATAATTTAACAATATAGTGTGTGTATTTATATATAAATAATATATATATATATATAATTTTGGAGTTTTTCGTATTGTATTATATTTGAATGTTGTCATGCCCATATACATCTTTCCAGTGGCGTCACTAGGGTTGGTGTCACCCGGTGCGGAAAAAAATGGTATCACCCCCCCACCAACTATAGTCCCCCCTCAGTACAGACCCCCCTCCCGCGACCTTGCTAAAAATAATGCAAAAATTATTTAAATTAAGCTGGTTTCCTTGACATATATATTTAAAATGTAATACATGCCCTTTAAGCTGACCACATTATCGTGTATGTTATAAAAAAAAGTCTAGATTCCATAGAATAGAAAACATCTACTGAAGGAACGGATTTGATGCTATCATGAAGTCCACAATTTATGTCATTTCAACTGAGCTCTGCAAGCTGAGCTAGATGGAACTTTCAGTCGGAAAGAGGAAAAAAAATCTCAGTATAATAGAATAGAATTACATTTTATTTTAACGTCTCTTTGTTTATCTTACATATGGCAACCCCCCCCCCCCCCCCCCCCCACACACACACAAATCAACAACCTGGAGAGCTGGCTTCAGGGGAGGGCTGGCAGCCTTAGGCCTGGGGGGCAAGTCCAGTCAAGTGACCCATTGAACTACCGAATCAGCTCACCATCATCAGTTCCCCTCAATGCAGTCTGTTCAGTGCCCATCAATGCAGCCTCATCAGTGCATGGGGATTAGAGAGAGGAGAGTCACTGGATTACGCAGAACGGAGATCTCCTGCTTACCCAGCATTGCCACTGTCATACAAAGTCTCGCCTCCTGGACTGGCTCCTATGATAGGATGCTGTCTATCATAGGAGCCAGCCCAGGAGGTGGGACTTCGTATGACAGCAGCCGCCAGGTAAGTGGGAGATACCCGCTCTGTATCTGGCGGTGCTCGCCCCCCCCCCTCCGAGGCAGCCCAATGGGCCCAAAGGGACCTATGGTAGGGTCGGGTCTGGGTGCCCTCCCACTGCCCCAGCTTGCAGTGCACCCGCCCTGGATCGGCCTTGCAAAGCGGGGACAAAACCGGGGACAGACTTAATCCAGGGACAGTGTTCTCAGTCCGGGGACTGCCCCAGGACCAGCTCTCTTACCAAAGAAACACGTGTGTGTGTGTGCCACTCCGATCAGCAGGGTCACTCACCAGGTACTCATGAGTCTGCTGTTCCAGGCCACCACCACGTCAGTACAGGCTGGAGCAGTTTCCAATCCAGTCCTCACGTCGGCACCCAGCTTTCTCTCTTCACAGCTCCGCCCTTGCAATTTGTAGAGTGCGCCAATGCCGGGACAAGATCATCCAGTGCCCAGGGCAAACTCCTCACTACCTATGTACCCCCTTCTAGCACAAATCCCCCCTCTCAGCACAAATCCCCCCTCTAAGCAGAAATCCTCACTCCCCACATCACCCTTACAACATAAATCCCCCCCAAAACCCCTTAATTTACAAATGCTCTTACTCCCAATACCCCCTCTCCTCTAAGCAGAGACCCCGCCCCCCATCTTCCCCCTAGCAGCAAAAAAAACACCTTTCAGCACAAATCCTAACCCTCATATAACCCCTTCCAGTACAAATCCCCCTCTCAGTACAAACCACTGCCTCCGCCTCCTTTCCCAGTGCTAATCCCCCCTCTTAGCATAAATCCTCTCCCATCTCCCTTCCCAGCATACATTCTCCCTCTTAGCAAAAATATTCCCCCGTCTCCCCCTCCTAGCATAACCCCCCCCCCTTTGAAAAAAGTCCTCCCCCATATTCCCCTCCCAGCATAGATCCCCCCTCTCATCACAAAGCCTCTTCCTCTCCAAGAATAAATTCCCCCTCCCAGCACAAATCCCCCCTAAGCAAAAATCCTCCCCATCTCCCCCTCCCAGCACAAATCCCCCCAAAGCAAAAATCCTCCCCATCTCCCCCTCCCAGGACAAATCCCCCCTAAGAAAAAATCCTCCCCCTCCCAGCACAAATCCCCCCTAAGCAAAAATCCTCCCCATCTAAAACCTGTGCCTCATTCTCTCCCCTCCCAGAACAACCCCCCTCCCCCAGCTCCTTCTCCTCTTCTGAAAGAGCAGACTGATATGCTGGGACTTATAGTGCCCTAGACTACAGGGGACTAAAGAATGGCAGCCCACTCTGCTGGGACTTTTATTGCCCCCCACAGTCTAGGGCACTACAAGTCCCAGCATAGGATGCTTCCATATCTCAGCCCCCCCACAGAGGGCACTACAAGTCTAAGCAGAGCGGGCTGCCACCAGTCCTTCACACAAGGCATCAGGAGGCTGCACAGCCGTCCACCGCCGACACTCACTCCTTGGCTGCCAGTGCCTGCCATACACTCCTCCCCACTCTCCCCTTACATTGGTGTCCTCAGCTCCTGGCTGCTCCTCTCTGGAGTACGGTGGGGCAGTGGGTGGGATTTCCCCTTGTCTAAAACATCCGTGCTCCCAGACCCCGGCGCAGCACACAAGGCTGCAGATCACTCCGCCCTCCGCCACTGTTCAGGCACCTGACTGGCTGTGGGTAGTGGTGGCGGCGGCCGGATGTACAGACTGAGCATCCCGGATGCAGCCGCCGACTTCCTCAAAGGAAAAAAAAAAACATCAATGGGCAGCGGCCGTTCTGCATATAAGTTGGAACGGCCTGGGGGGAAATTGCCACCCTGCCCCCCGGCCCAGCCCGCCCCAGTGGCTTGGACACCAGGACACCCCCCCCCCCCCCCGCACCTGTTTACAATTCGGCACCGGGCGTCTGGAGGGGAGGCTCAGGAGGGCAGCTTCACTTGCAGCTACCGTGCCGCCTGGGCGGAGCGGAGACACTGTTGTGACGTCACGTCATCATCCTGTGTCTGCACTCACAGTGAGATGTGACAGAGCCGGCTGAGGCAGTAGAAGGAGGAAGGAAGGAGAACACCACGCGCTGCTGCGGTGTGTAATGTTGCTTCAGCCCAGCGGGCTGTGGGCAGCGGGGGGGGGGGGAAGTCAAGTGAACGGCAGTTAATAAATAAATAAAAACGACAGCTAAACGGCAGCAAAAAATAAATAAATAAATAAAAAAATAAAAAAATAAAACAGGGAGGGTGTCACCCCTCTAGCGGGTGTCACCCGGGTGCAGACCGCACCCCCCGCACCCCCCTAGCAACGCCTCTGCATCTTTCTCCCTTTTGCTAGTCTTCAGTTGATCTGAGTGTTATTCTTTAGTTCACTTTGTATCTGTCAGCACCATTCAAAGCCTCTTTACGAATCGTGATATCCAGCCACCACTTTCACAGGACAGAAATATGTAATGACAATATAACAGAACCTGTCTTATATCCAACAATTTCCTCAGAATTGTTTCTGTCATACTGCTTAAAATCTGTCGATGAAACATACATCTATGCTACTTTAGAGGTTTACCATTATTAAATTCACCTCTCTGCACACCTTCCATAAACTGAATCATGTACAAGACAATCCGACCCATGAATGATTGAAGACAGAAACACTTTTACTTTTTAGCATTAGTTAAGGAGGGAGAAAATGCATGCATATGTAAAGAAAATAAAGTTGTCCTAAAAAAAAGCCTTATGGTAGATATTTGGAAAGGGTTGTGCGGTGCTTATTTTTAATACCAATTTGTTATTTATTCATTTCTTGATGTGGTAACTGGGACCCAACATTTTTTGTGACACTGAAGATTAATTTCTATGTGAGTTGGCTAATAGTGAAATGTTTAAACAGAGTGCGGGATTGGTACTAATTACCCTTTCAGAGACAAGTCTGGACTGTGTATAGCAGGGCAAACTTTTAGGCATTTTTTTGTCTCAAGAGGTACAATTAATCATCATAGGATTGATTTAAAATAGTTTGTTTGAGCATAAAAAAGTATAGCTTTTTTTTTACATTATTCATTTCCTAGGTATATGTTTGTTAGAATGGATAGCACCAATAAAATGTAGAATAATTGGTATGTATGACACTACACTGGCTAAGTTAATAGTATTTGTATTATTATAATACTGGATTTATACAGCGCCAACAGTTTGTGCAGCTCTTTACAACGTGAGGGTAGACAGTACACTTACAGTACGATTCAATACCGGAGGAATCAGAGGATTTTGCTTGTTAGAGCTTACAATCTAAAAGAGAGGGTCAAGTGATACAAAAGGTATCTGTGGGGGATAACCTGATGGAGAACAGTTGTTAGGTGGAGGCGGGATAAGCTTCTCTACAGAGAAGCGTTTTCAGGGATTACCTAAAAGTGGAGTAAGAGATAGTCAACCAGATTGGGGTAGGAAATTCCAGAGGATGGGGGAGGCTTGGGAGAAGTCCTGGAGGTATGCATGGGAGTAGATGACAAAGGTGTTGGGAGGAACAAAGAAAATGATTTGGTTGGTATTTTGACCACATTTGCATTACAATGCAACAAAAAACAGGTATTGTTCACACCACTATTTTTGCCCATGTAGCAGGGGCCCATTTTATCCACACAATTCATTTCAGATTGTCATCTGTTTGAGTCTGTAATACTCCCATATATCAATGCAAACTCCCAGCAGAAACTGAGGATCAAGTGGAGCTGTGTGTTGTGAACCCCATCAGAGAACAAAGAGGTTAATAATACTCAGGGCTTTTTTTCAGCAGGAACGTGGGGGAACACAGTTCCGGCACCTCCAGCACTGAATGTATGCAATGACAAGGGGTGGTGGGGTGTGCTAGAGGGTCTATTGTTACTGGTTCCTGGAGGATCTATTGTCACTAGGGGAGGTGAGGGGGGTCTATTGTTGCTGGGAAGGTATACTGTTGCTGGGGAGATCTATTGTTTCTGGTGGGGGATATATTGTTGCTGGAGGGGTCAATTGTTTCTGTAAGAATCTACTGTTGAGGGAGGGGGCTTGTGTTGCTGGCTGATGGAGGGTCTATTGATGTGTTTTCTGGGGGAACTATTGATACTTGTAACGAGCCCCTGCTCGCTCGGTTCCACTCTCCCGACACTCCTATGTCTCCCGACAGATCGCAACATCTGATGGTTCGGTCATGCGATGCTCCGGGATTCAAACTACAGCTATGTGCTGTTCGAATCCAGTTGTGATGGCTCTGAACAAACACCAGGCAGGCTGTATGTAAGTTCAAACAGGAATCTCTTTATTGGATCAACAACACTCTTTTATACACATCAGTTTGAACACCCCGCCCTCAACAACCACTTTCCTATTGGTCAATTGTAAAGTAGACTGTAGCTTTCAATTAGGTCCTCTTCCATGCAAATTAGGACTTGAAACAGGGTCAGCAGGGATTGGTCCGATAGCTTGAATAGGAGGACTGATAAGGTGTAATGACACAGAGAAGCCCCAGGAGGTAATTAAAGTACATAAACAAACGGTCAGACACAGAACAATGCATTCCTTCCAGACCACAGAGATGTCTGGAGGGGGTTAGCCTTAAGACATTGCAAGAGACCCCCCACTGTGTAATAGAATCAAGGGAGAAATAGATCAGTGTTTCAAGGTTCATGACAATTCTCCCTCCTGGGAAACAGTCCAACAGCCACAGTGGGACCCTGAACGGGTCAACTCGAGGATGTTGGAAAAGAGAAGTAGTCTTAAGGTTCCAGGTCCGTCTGTCGAGATAACCCATCCGCATTCCCGTTTTGGGGCCCTGGCCGATATTGTATGGTGAAATTGTACGGTTGCAAAGCCAGGCTCCACCTTAGTAATCGGCCGTTCTCTCCCGCCACCCGGTTAAGCCATATCAATGGATTGTGGTCTGTCATGACGGTAAAAGAGCGTCCATACACGTAGGGCTGCAATTTCTTTAAAGCCCAGACTAAGGCCAGACACTCTTTTTCCACAGCAGCATATCCAACTTCACGGGGTAACAACTTGCGGCTGAGATACGCCACCGGGTGCTCTTTCCCGTCATCGCCAATTTGACTTAGTACGGCTCCCAGTCCGAACATGGAAGCGTCTGTATGAATGACAAAGCGTTTGTTAGGATCGGGTGCCGCCAGTACGGGAGCTTGCGTTAGGGCGGTTTTTAACTGATGAAACGCTGTCTCGCACTCCGGGGACCACAGGACCTGTCTAGGGAGAGTCTTTTTGGTCAGGTCCGTCAGGGGTTTGGCAATGTCACTATAGTGGGGTACAAACTTCCTGTAGTACCCTGCTGTCCCTAAAAATGCAAGTACCTGGGTTTTGGTTCTGGGAACCGGCCAGTTTAGGACGGCCTCGATTTTTGCAGGTTCTGGCCTCTGCTTCCCACATCCCACTCTATGTCCCAGATATTGCACCTCAGACATCCCGATATTACATTTGTCTGGCTTCAGGGTCAGGCCAGCGGCTCGGATCCTATCTAGCACTATTCCCAAGTGTCTAAGATGTTCCTCCCATGTCTGGCTATAGATTGCGATGTCGTCAAGATATGCGCATGCAAAATCTTGCAGACCATCGAGGAGTTCATCTATCATCCGCTGGAAGGTAGCTGGAGCATTCTTCATCCCGAATGGCATTACCAGAAACTGGTAAAGGCCGAACGGGGTGATGAAGGCCGACTTTGAAATTGCTTCTGCTTCCAAGGGAATCTGCCAGTAGCCCTTACACAAGTCAATAGTCGTCAGATAATGTCCCTGAGCTATTTTGTCCAGCAATTCGTCCACTCGGGGCATAGGGTAGGCATCTGTCACAGTACAGTCATTCAGTCGCCTATAGTCCACACAAAATCGTGTCGTGCCATCCCGTTTTGGGACTAATACTACAGGGGAAGCCCAGGGGCTTGCTGATGGTTCGATCACCCCTAACTCGAGCATCTCCCTAATCTCCGCTCTCATCCCTTCTTGCACTGCTCCGGGAATCCTATAGGCTGGTTGTCTCAGGGGCTTCTGCCCGGGGGTCTCTACCTTGTGCACAGCTATGTGAGTGTACCCAGGGAGTGCCGAAAACATCTCCTGCCGGTCCTGGAGTAATTCTCTGGCTTGTTCTCGTTCTTTGGATCCTAGTCTATCTCCTAGCCTTATATCTTCCACACCCCCGGAACAGTTACTGATTTCGGGAAGCTCCAGCATCGGTAGATATTCAGAGTCCCCGGTGGCAGGAGCACATATGGCGGCTACTGCCTCAGTCCTCTCATGATAGGCCTTCATCATATTAATGTGGAATGTCCTCTTAATATTTGTGTCTGCACAGCTGGCAACCACGTAGGTGGTATCGCACAGCTGTTTTACCACCTGATAGGGGCCCTGCCAGGAGGCCTGTAATTTATTTTGCTTCAGGGGTTTTAGTATCAGGACTTTCTGTCCAATATAAAAGGTGCGATTTCGCGCAGACCGATCATACCAAACCTTCTGCTGACTCTGGGCCGATTGCATATTCTCATGGACTAGATCGGTAAGTTCCCGCAGTCGCTCCCTGAGTTCCAAGACATAACTAAGGATGGGGAGGCCTTCCGGATCCTCTACCCCCTCCCACTGGGCCCTCACTAAGTCTAAGGGTCCCCTAACCCTTCGCCCATATAACAGCTCAAATGGGGAAAACCCAGTGGACTCTTGGGGTACCTCTCTATAGGCGAACAGTAGATGGGGAAGATATTTCTCCCAATCCTTCCTACTTTCCACGAAGGCCCGAAGCAGCTGCTTCAGGGTCCCGTTAAATCTCTCACACAGCCCGTTAGTCTGAGGGTGGTAGGGGGCGCTCTGGAGGGGTTTAATCCCACAGAGACGCCAAAGCTGCTGCGTCAGCTCGGCTGTGAACTGGGTACCCTGATCGGACAATATCTCCTGGGGGAACCCTACCCTAGTGAATACCAGCAGTAAGGCATCTGCTACTGTATCAGCCTGGATATTGGATAAGGGAATGGCCTCCGGGTAGCGGGTGGCGTAATCCACCACCGTAAGAATATACTTCTTCCCAGTGGCACTGGGGCGGGCCAGTGGGCCTATAATATCTACCGCTATGCGGCTAAAGGGTTCTCTAATGATCGGCAGGGGTTGCAGTGAGGCTTTTGGGTGATCCCCTGTCTTCCCTACTTTCTGACAAGTCTCACAGGTCCGGCAGTATTCTCGCACCTCAGCATGTAACCTGGGCCAGAAGAAAGCATGAGACAACCGACTCCGGGTCTTGGCTATCCCTAAATGTCCGGACAAGGGGATGTCGTGAGCCAGTCGCAATAGCTCCCGTCTGTATTTCTGGGGTACAACTAGCTGTTTGTGGGGACCCTGTCGCTTCCCAGTGCCCATTCCCTCAGTGTAACGATAAAGAAACCCCCCCTCCCACTCTATTCTGTCTTCCCCCAACCCCCCTGGATCCTTGCCCGCCCTGTCCCGATAACCAGCTAAAGTTGGGTCACTCTGAGTCTCTTGTCTAATGTCAGAGGGAGAATCCCAGGACACAGGGTTGTCAAGTTGGGGTAACGTAGGCGGATTTGGTCTTACCTGGGTCCCCATAGGAGTGGAGTTGCCTTGAAGTTGGCTCTGACGTCGGGTGGTCACAGCCATGGCAGCCTCTGGGGCATATGAGGAAGTTAAATGCCCCAAATCGTTCCCCAAAAGTACTTCCGCAGGTAACTCACGTAGTAATCCCACTCGCACTTGTCGCTCCCCTGAGCCCCAATCCAAGAGAACTTGGGCGGTGGATAAACGTAGCACCTTGCCCCCTGCTACCCTGACTGCAACAGTATGACCGGTCCGGGCCGACTGGGGAATCATGTGAGGCTGGATGAGGGTAATCGTAGCCCCGGAATCGCGGAGTCCCTGGGCCGGCTGCCCATTAACCCATACTGCCTGACGATGGTGCTGTCGATTATCTCCGGCAGCAGCTTGGACGGGATCAGCCTCGAAAAGTTCACCGCACTCTTCCTGAACATCTCGATGGTTGGGCTCATTCTGGAAACAATGAACCGCTGGTCTGGATGGATGAGCATTCTCTCGGTACCTCGTGGATCGGGTAGGGCAATATCGCTGCAGATGACCGGTTTGGTTACAGATATAGCACTTAGGTCCGGTAGGAGGGTTGGGTCGGGCTGGGGGTCTAGAGGCAGACCACTGAGGTACTGAAGCTGGGTTAGAGGCTGGTAAACTTGGCCGAGATAGAGGATAGCGCTCGCTTTCACCTGACCTTCGAGAGTCCAGATATTCATCAGCCAAAGTAGCCGCTTGCTGTACAGTCCGTGGTTGCTTATCTCGCACCCAATCCCGTACTACCAGAGGGGTGTGGTTAAAGAATTGTTCTAAGAGTACTAGCTGGGTGATGTCCTCTATGGTATAAGCATGGCTTCCCTGGAACCAGCCCTTAAGGTTCCGCTGCAGACGATGTGCCCACTCCACGTATGTTATGTTGGTTTTTTTCCGGGATTCTCTAAACTTAATCCGGCTGGCTTCGGGTGTAATGGCAAATCGGGCTAGCAGAGCTTCTTTTACCCGGTCATAATCTTTAGCGTCCTGGTCCTCCAGGGCCCGATACGCATCCGCCGCTCGGCCAGTTAAATTACTCGCCAGTAAGGCGACCCAATCTTGGGACAGTACTTCATGTATCTGGCATAGTCTCTCAAAGTCCTGCAGGAACGCTTCAATTTCCTCCTCTCCTTCCTTAAATAGTTTGAATGCCCGAAAGGGCAACTTACGGAAAGGCGCTGTATCTTTGGGTGTTGTCCCCGATTGCCGTATTTCCGCCATTCTCCGCTCATGTTGCCGCTCTAGTTCTCTCTCTTGTCGCTCATCCTGCTGCTGGATGTCTCTAATGGCATTCTGTATGGCGGTCTCTGATGGGTTAGCACCATATAATGCCAACCGCTCTCGAACTCGTTGCTGAAACAAGTCTTCAACTGACCGGGGTCCCGCATCACCATCCCTCTGATCCATCTTGGCTAGCTCACTGATCAGGGTGGCCTTGTTCTTTGTCCCACCGTTTCCTCCACGGCTCTCAAGTAAGTCTTTCAGCGTGGCTCTCCTGCAGGCTGCATAGCTGGTCATTCACTGTGGTGGTTTGGAGTGTCCCAGTAACTGGAGAGCAAATCCCACCGCTGCCAACCAATGTAACGAGCCCCTGCTCGCTCGGTTCCACTCTCCCGACACTCCTATGTCTCCCGACAGATCGCAACATCTGATGGTTCGGTCATGCGATGCTCCGGGATTCAAACTACAGCTATGTGCTGTTCGAATCCAGTTGTGATGGCTCTGAACAAACACCAGGCAGGCTGTATGTAAGTTCAAACAGGAATATCTTTATTGGATCAACAACACTCTTTTATACACATCAGTTTGAACACCCCGCCCTCAACAACCACTTTCCTATTGGTCAATTGTAAAGTAGACTGTAGCTTTCAATTAGGTCCTCTTCCATGCAAATTAGGACTTGAAACAGGGTCAGCAGGGATTGGTCCGATAGCTTGAATAGGAGGACTGATAAGGTGTAATGACACAGAGAAGCCCCAGGAGGTAATTAAAGTACATAAACAAACGGTCAGACACAGAACAATGCATTCCTTCCAGACCACAGAGACGTCTGGAGGGGGTTAGCCTTAAGACATTGCAAGAGACCCCCCACTGTGTAATAGAATCAAGGGAGAAATACATCAGTGTTTCCAGACCACAGAGACGTCTGGAGGGGGTTAGCCTTAAGACATTGCAGAAGACCCCCCCACTGTGTAATAGAATCAAAGGAGAAATACTTATCTACATGTTATATATATTTTTCTATATTGACAATTTTATTTTTGGCCAACATCATTGCTGCCATTTCCCATAAAACATTTTAAACTTTCACACTGACAGTCCATTGAATGCTATAGGTTTTGCTTCCACCTGGTGTCACTCTACTCTGAAAAATTACCTTTCCTTTTGCTTTTATGCAGTTTTCAAAACATGCTCCAAATAAAGTCAGTGCCAAAGAGCTTATTCTCACCCTGTGTTTAGCTGGCAAAAAGCCCCCCAATTGCTGGTACATGCACTGTTTGTAGATTTCTGTCCAAAAATCATGACGTAAATAACCCCATCAACCGATGTTACTGATGCTGCCAACCATTTATACCAGTATTTATACGCCTTGAAATTTTCCACATTTTGCCGTGTTTCAACCAAAAAGGTAAATGTATTTTATTGGGATTTTATGTGATAGATCCACACAAAATGGCATATAATTGTGAAGTAGATGGAAAATGATAATGGTTTTATTTTACAAATAAACATCTGAAAAGTGTGGCGTGCATTTGTATTCAGCCCCCTTAACTCTGATACCACTAAATGAAATCTAGTGGAACCAATTGTCTTCAGAAGTCACCTAATTAGTAAATTAGTTACACCTATGTGTAACTTAATCTCAGTATAAATACAGCTGTTCTGTGAAGCCCTCATAGGTTTGTTAGAGAACCTTAGTGAACAACCAGCATCATGAAGGCCAAGGAACACACTGGACAGGTCAGGGATAAAGTTCTGGAGAAGTTTAAAGCAAGGTTAGGTTATAAAAAATATCCCAAGCTTTGAACATCTCACAGAGCACTGTTCAATCCATCATTCAAAAATGGAAAGAGTATGACACAACTGCAAACTGACAGGCCGGGCAAGGAGAGCATTAATCAGAGAAACAGCCAAGAGGCCCATGGTAACTCTGGAGGAGCTGCAGAGATCCACAGCTCAGAAGAATCTGTCTACAGGACAACTATTAGTCGTTCACTCCACAAATCAGGCCTTTATGGAAGAGTGATTGAAAAAATTTGTAATTACGTAGCCTGGATCCACCGCTTGAACTGTGGACAGTATTAATAAATTAGCAATAGTAATACAACCTATCACCAATGCCATATATATGGTGCAGTCCACGTGACCAATGACCTTATGCAAAAAAGGAAGGATAACCAACCAAGAGGGTCACATATGCGGAACACTACGGTTGAATTAAAATATTTTATTATAAAAAAAGCATCATGAATAATTAATAAACAACAGTAACCCTGATGAAAAAGCCTTCAAAAAACAATATTAAAAAGACAACGTTGTCCTGGGGGAAAACAAATCGCAGCTGCGCTCACATTCATACAACCAGGCAAACACACATCCTAAATACTAATGGACTGGGCTGAATAAGGAGTATAACAACCACTAAGTTATATTGATGTTGAATGCCTTAATAGTCCAAAAGACTTTCGTAGTGGGCAAAAGAGGAAGTAGTGCTAGGTCCACTGGTGTGGATGCATGTACAATTTGCAAATCAGGTTCTTGAGCTGCCCAGTAAGAAATATAAATTCTGTAAGTTCAGTCCATTCCTGTCTCCATGGGCTAAGCTCATGAGGCGGGTTGACTAGAGGCATATAACTGGCTATGACAGGTAAGTAGTATCCGGAGTCAGTCTGTAGGGATTCACCCTTATGCAGCTAATTAGCTATGGAGGAGTTTGTCAGTTGACCGAACTCCTCCATAGCTAATTAGCTGCATAAGGGTGAATCTCTCCAGTCTGAGTTTTTTTTAGTCAGTAAATATAAATTATTGCATGATTATTTAATGTTGATTCCCAAACCTGCTCCAGGGGGAGACATTGCATGGTCTGGTTGTTACATCTTCCCACCATGTTTGTGGACCTCCAGATGGTTTGGTGAGCTTTGTTATGTGAACTCTGTGTTTTGATGATTTAGTTTTTTCATGCACAGGTAGTTTTGACCTTTTTTTGCGAACCCTAGTTTTTAGCAGTACTCCCCTACACCAGAAGAAATGGGGTTTCCCACGAAACGCGTTGAGGTGTTTTATCCATGTTGAAGACACCCTAAGCATATATTGGAAGTCATCTGACTCAATACAATTGTATAATTCAATTGTCAAGAAGGTTTATCCTGAATCTCGGTCTTATCTTGTTATTAACTTCTTGATAATTGTAATAAAATTGTATTTTTATTAATGTTTGTGTCCTGGCACTTGAATAATTCATCTTTCCTTTCCAATGTAGTAATCGTGTTCTCAGGATGTGTTGCCTGTAGCAAACCTTTACATTATGTTGCACGATTTCTTTTTTTTAATGTTGACTTGTCTTTTATTAACCCCTTCACGCCTAATGCTCTGTACACACAATCACATTTTCCGACAACAAAACTGTAGAATTTTGTTCGAAGGTTTTTGGCTCCAACTTTTCTTGCATACACACAGTCACACAAATGCTGGCCAACAATTACGAACATAGTGACGTACAAGACGTATGGCGAGCCGATAAAAAGGAAGTTCAATAGTTATGCGCCACCCTTTGGGCTCCTTCTGCTAATGTTGTGTTTGGTGAGCCATGATTCTGAGCATGCGTGGACTTTTGTGCGACAGAATTGTGTACACACGATCAGAAAGTTCGACAACAAAAATTTGCTGGCGGAAAATTTTAGAACCTGCTAGCCAACATTTGTTTGCGGAAAGTCCGAAACAAATGTTCGATGGAGCATACACACGGTCGGACTTTCCGGCAACAAGCTCACATCCAACATTTGTTGTCGGAAAATCCAATCGTGTGTACGCGGCATAAGGGTAAAACTAATTTTAAAGAGGTTGTATCCCTGAAAAAAAAAAGATCCTTTAACCCTTTCGCCGCCAGGTCCGTATGCTGTACAGACCTGGGGGTGGGGGGTATTGCACACAATCCAGTGGCTGCAGTCACCAGGATTGTGTGTGAAACTGACAGGCAGCCTCCTGCCTGTCAGGTGAGAGCGCTCAGGTGGCACCGCTGCTGCCCGATCTCTCTCACACCCCCCCAGTACTGGTGCCCCCCACAATCTGCATTGCAAAACATTCAGTAAAATACAGGGGAGATATGTAGGGTCTTTTAGACCCTGCATATCCCAATAAAGAGAACCTGTCACCAAAAAATCATCACATAGGTGACTGTGATGAAAAATTTTTTTTTATTTTTCTTGCAAAAAAAAATAAAGTTACACCCAAGCACATAAACCCCCCCCCCCCAAAAAAAATTCCCCCACATATACACACGCACGAATGTAAACGCATGCGTCGGGGCGCCTACACGTAAAAACGTCAATTGCGATACACATGTTACATATCGCCGTGTACACCGGAGTGAGAGCAATAATTCTAGCACCATAACTCCTCCATAACACTAAATTGATAACTATAGGGGGCCTTTGAAGTGTCACCTATAGAAATAATAGGGTACTGAAGTTTGACGCCATTTTTCGGGCGCAAAAAAATTCAAGGTTTGGCATGTTGGGTATCTATTTACTTGGCTTTGGGTAATTTATTGTGTTTGTTTGCCCTAAAATTCACGTTAGTCTGTTTTTTACTGAAATATTACGTTTCCTAGACCTTTGCGGTAATATCATGCAACATAAAAAATTGAAACTACCACTATTTTATTCTCTATGGTGTCTGCTTCCAGAAAATATATCATGTTTGCATTAGCATTTACATCCTGCCATTGGACGGACCGGTATTGTGTCCATCATAGGAGTCGGGCCAAGGGGCGGGACTGGGCTGGACTGCGAGATGAGCTGTCCGGATCTGTCTGTCTCGACAGTGATAATAATTTAAAAGATCATGCTGCAATTTTGGGCAAGGCTGCAGATGGACACTGTTGGGCAAGGCTGCAGATGGACACTGTTGGGCAAGTCTGCAGATGGACACTGATCATTCTGCAATGATGGGCAAGGCTGCAGATGGACACTGATAAGGCTGCATTGATGGGCATTTAAAATGTAAGTTTTTTCCTTAAACTTCCCTCCTAAAAGTTTTTTTCCTTAAACTTCCCTCCTAAACTTAGGGTGCGTGTTATACGCCGGCGCATGTGATATACGCCAGCGCATGTGATATACACCGATAAATACAGTAATTAAAAAACAATAAGGAAATTGATATGATTTTACATTTTGATCATACAGTAAATACGCTTTAAATGTTTAACTAGAGTTTGACATTATAGTGGTTCTAAAGGCAGAAGTTTTTTACCATAATGCATTTAATGCATGAAGGTAAAAAACATTCTGCATGCAGCCCCTCCCCCTTTCAAATACTTACCTGAGCTTAATCTCGATCCAGTAATGTACATTGGCTCTCTCCCTCCTCATTGGCTCAGAGACAATGGCTCCCGCTGCTGTCAATTACAGCCAGTGAGGAGAAATCAGGAGAGGGAGTCTATGAAGACTTGCTATGAGGGCACTTGGCAGGGGGGAGTGACCGGAGGACCCAAGAAGAGGAAGATCGGGGCTGCTCTGTGCAAAACCATTGCACAGAGCAGGTAAGTATAACGTGTTAGTTTTTTTTTTTTTAATACACAATTTGCCTTTAGAAACATTTTAATAGAATGGGATTTTTTTCTCTAAGCTAAAACAGCTTCATATATGTAGCTGAGATCCATATAGTAAATGAACAGGTTAATCACATGTAATCTTGCATACTTTTGTCTTATGTATTGTAATGCTAATATAATGACCTAAGGAAGCAATGTGGTATTGTGGTACCTTGATCACTGGCACATAGACAATTTAATATTGTCACTGGTCTAGTAACATACAAAAGAGTTAAGCCTGGGCTAAGCCAAAGCCTGTGGCGGCTCTCAAACTGGCAGAAGTGTTTGTGTAAACATCCCTGCCACGTTTTTGAGCTCAGCTGTAGCAAACACTTTTTTCCATCTGCTATAGATTGCAGGAGCTGTACCAGAAAAGAGAATACTACTTAGCAATTACATAAAAAACTGCATTTTAAACATTTCCATTAGGTAGTGTTGTTTAAAACATGTCCTTAGCATATTTTACCCAAAGTACAATACCTTCTGGTAATAGTTTAAAGATAAACTGATTAGATTCACGTTAATAGTTTGCCTTTGTTGGGTTTTTAGCTGTTCTGAGAATGTAGCTGACTCCAGTTTATGTTACCAATATTACTAAAGGGTACTGCAGTCCATGAAGGGATAAAGAAACACAGACTGTAGGGTTTGCACTGTTCCGTAAAGAGAACTGTATGCATAGTCGCCACTTGTATAGGTGCTAGGATTAATGTATTCATAGACATAGCTAGCTTGTGCAACCTAAGAGAGAGATAAATTGAAACAGAATGTCCTGGCTTATGTTAGCATATCTAAGTGAAGGAAGTGAGAGTAGCAGAATTGTTGGCTCTTGCAGGCACTCAGAATTCACTTGTATTCTTACGTTTTTCATTGTATTACAATAAATGATGCCTGAGTATGGCTGGCTTAGGTGAACCTGTAATGTTTGGAATTCAGGGTTTGCCATTGCTGATGATCTGAAGATGTCACCTTTATCCTTGTTTTAGTACTTAGAATTTGAGACATTTATGTTTTGGAATGTCTGATATGCTTTTCTTTAGGTCATTAACGCACGAAAGTCATGAAGGAAGGATAATGATGACAACCCCAGGGAATACATCCTTAGAGATACTCAGCATCGATAGCACCCATGTGTATATATTACTAGATTTCCAATTGAGATGTCTCAAATTTGAGAGCTGCCATTTCTGAGATATGTTTTGCCAAATATTTTGGTCTCTAAGTCCATGGAGCTAAAAATGTATTATTTTAGTCCCAGGATCTGACAATCAATTTCCTAATTAAATATACTAAAATCTGAATAAAAAAAAAAAAAAAGAAGGTAGAGCTTTAACAAAAGAGCCTGCAGTTTTACTGTCAGGAGCTAAAAAAGAAGGTAGAGCTTTGTCAAAAGACCCTGCAATTTTACCCTCAGGACTTATCCATGTAAATGTATACTCAATTACAGAAAGATATACCGGTACTTCTTTAAAAAAAAAGGCATTTTTCTTGTTAAAATACACACATTGTTGCAAATTTTTAAACTCCACTTTTGAACAAAAAAACCCCCACCGTCTCTACCTCAGCCATGCACTGGCCATCCAGCGTTGGTCAACAGCTGTAGGTCCCCTTTGAAAAAAGACAAGAGATAAAGATAAGACTTTGTATAAGGCTTTGGTCCAGAGGAAAAAGCAGAACTTATTAAACACTTTATAAAAAGAGTTGGAGAGCCAGGTTTTTTAATCCCCAGGGAGCTACATGTGTATGGCCAAAGCTATTGGCTCCTAAAGAAGTCTGTGTGATGTAACATGTAGGGTGGAGATTAATGACGCACAGATCAGAAATTAGGTCTAAGCTTGAACTGTCTGCTTTCTTTGGGAGATTGAGCCATTCTGGGGCAATGGCCGTGATTGGACAGGATTTTACAACTGAGCGCTGTACTGGTGCATGGTTTTAGAGAGCTCCCCTAGTAAGTGGATTTTTTAATATTAAAGTTTTAATAAATCTATTGCAGTTTTTCGCTACGTGCCATTCTGTTTCATTCTTTTGAGCCAAGAAGGGATATGTCCTGGAGGGTGTAGATATTTGGCAGTGATTTAACCTGCAAGGCAGCAAGTGTGTTTGATCTATCTAATATACAGTATGTTAGTTCAGCTTATATACAGAAAGTGAGTGCCAGTCCTGCGGAGGGTGGTTGGTACAAGGGTGTGCTCACAATATGCAGGAACTTAAATATGGACACCTATGATTGTGATTAGAAGACCCAGTGCAGGAGACATCGGCCAGTTCAATAAAAACTGGCTGACATTCAGCCTGGGTGTATGTCGTGTGTCTGACAGAAGCCAGCCATTTGGCCGGCTTCTGTTGAACGAGCATGCTGGAAGATCAGCAGCCAACCGACTCCCATTCACCACTAACAGCCAATGGCAGAGAGCATTGATTGGAGTGTTCTGGCGGGGGGGGGGGGGGGGCTTTTTGGTGTGTCACTTTTTGATATTCAGCAAGACCAGCTCATTATAGCTCTTATTTGCTGAGTGACTTTTTAAACTGTTGTAGTTTTGATACCCAATAAAATATGAGTTCGATTTTTACCATTATTCTCCTATAATTGCCCACTAGTAGCCATCTTTCTTTCCTTGGGAGGTCTTCTCTGCTTTTTTTGACCCTCCTTGGAAAACATTTTGTGTATGAAGAATTGGATACCCCTGTAACAAACTATGGTGCTGGGTTTTACACTCTAAGGGACTCCAATGATATTAATTTCAGTTTTAGATACTGCCCTTTTAATTTTATATTGTTCTTGATATGTGCACTGTATTATAAGTTGTAAGTTTTGATATAAGTAGTGTGTAAGTGCCATATCTTTACATCTATTGGCATTTATATCAGTGGATATAAAGGGGCAGCTAGACAACACAGCACGATTTTGGATTTTTTTTTTGAAATTGGTTTTATCATATTGGGACAGGCGCCACAAATTTAGTTTTATAAAAGTCAGTAGTTGAAAGGGACCCCTGGCTGTTTGTTTGTAAAGTAGCTGAAACTGTTGATTAAGGTGCAGTATAAACTGCATTTTTTTCTTTGCAAGTGTCAGTTTTGCTGTAGTAGGTTGTATACAGCATATAAATTCACAGTCAGGTTAAGGGCATCCCCCAGGCATTGTACTTAAAGGAATTTTAAATTTTTTAAATTTTATATTAAGCATTATTAAAATCATTGCTTCCTGACAAACAGGATTGTAAAACATGTTTTTTGCCTGGATACATCTTTCCCAGGCAGTGCCAGCCCTATTTGGCATTTGTCTGATTACCCTTTGCTTGTGAGCCTAGAAAATGGCTAGAGCCGAGCATTCAGTTTCCATTGACTTCCATAGGGTTTGGATTTGGCACCTAAACATTTGTAATACATTTGTATTATTCACCAACCTTGCCTTGAACCAATCCCAGGTATGTTTGGCTTATCACCATCAGGCAGGATGATGTTATATCCACAAAGACTTCTAAATGGAATTGGACTCTGAAAAAGTTCTGTCCTAGATTTCTCATCTAAATACGTTTCTCAAAAACTATTCTGGATATCTACTCAGAAGGATTCAGTGGTATTACTTGCTATTGCTAACTAGTTTACTTCCCCCTTGCATAATATGCCATTATGCACTGACACCCTGTTTGCAGAAGAAATCAATGACCTCATAGTAGTTCAGCTTGTGTTTTTCAAGTTTATGCAAATTGCCCACACAAAAAAAGCTTGCTGTGATTACTATGCTCTGGAATTCTCATTTTGTTTAGAAAATTGAGAGGATCTTCCGAGTTAAACTAAAGAATATTTTAAATAAATAAAAAGTTGCCTGATTAGTTTAATAGTTCTCATGCAGCAACCCAAACACAACTTTACAGGAAATCTTAGTGAATAATAGTCATTTGTTAGTAGAATACAAATCCTACAATACCACAAGAAAGATTTAAAGTTGAGAAAATGAAAACACATTTTAATGACTGTTTACTGCAAACACGTTGACCTCCTTCAAGATTTACAGTTTGTTTTTACAAAAAAAAGCTCATTGCAATATCTATTATCATGCTTGGACAGGGAAGTCCCTTGTAGACTTGTCTGAGAAACATCCCAGGAGGAAGTACTAGAGATTACCCCTATTGTCATTTAGCCTTGTCTTATACTATCAGGCGGAAGTGTTTTAGAAAGACTAAACCTCTAATTAGATGACACCAACGTGTGCAGCACAGCTGTGCCAGCAGCTGAGAATAATATTTAACAGCAATATTTGCTATGTATGCATAGGGTTTAAAGGTCCAGTAAGTTTCATTGGAATGCCATGGCACAGTTACCTATAAGGTTTGCCAAATACACACACATACACACACAGAATAACTGTATATATATTTTTTTTTTTCCTTAACCCCCCCCCCCCCTCCCTTTCAGCATATACTTAGTCTGCCTTTACTCCCCTGTTTCTCCACTGAGCTCCATTCTTTCCATTTACCATTGCGTTATCAAACAGGGAGTCTGTAACGAAACGTCCCACACTCCGCTTGAGTGCTTTCGTCATATACCGCTACCTCCCAGTCTGGATACAGATATCAGATATTCCAACCACTAACGACCACAATCAAGACAATACTCGTTTGGTTGCTGTCAGTAACCATGAAATCAGACAGAGACAGAAGTACAGTTAAATCACACTTGTGTAATAATAAAAGTAAATAGAACAAACATAGTCAACACACAGCCACTAGTACGGTAACCCGGAATAGATAGTCAGCCAAGCCAGAAGGTCAGTGATCAGTGTAGTGAAACAGCAAGCAAAATCTGGAGCCAGAAGGGATGTCAGCCAAGCAAGTCTTTAAACAAGAACGCAGGAGATAGTCTCTGTGCTGTTGACCAAGGCGAAGGAAGAGATCCTCTGGCCTGGATGGCTTAAGTAGGCAGGACTGATGAGCAGGATATCATCAACAGCTGAGTAACTGTGGAGAGATAGGAGCTGGCAATTAGCCGACAGCTGAGCAGCAAACTCAGAGAAGGAAGGGCTGAACCCAGCCCTGACAGTACCCCCTCCTCAACGACCCCTCCCCCTCGACCACCAGGCTTGAGGGGAAAACGTCTATGGAAATCACGGAGGAGGACAGAGGCATGTACGTCCTAGGATGAGACCCAAGAGTGTTCCCCCGGACCGTACTCTTTCCAATGCACCAGGTACTGTATGTGCCCACAGAACCTATGGGATTCAACAGTTATGAAGGTGGTTAAATCAGCATGTAGACTAGGACACCAGAATTGTTGGGAAATGGCCCAACAGAGTTGATTCTTCTCAGGGTGGTCAACAGCCTTGGGAGAATGGTAAGTCTGGAGCACGGCAGTACGGAGACTCTCTGGGACAAAGCAGCAGTCACAAGGTTTCTCAGGAGGAGCATGGACCTGAGCAGCAAGATATATATATATATATATATATATATATATATATATATATATATATATACACAACATTCCAGTGTGGTTGTACAGTGAGTCCGATTAGTACAGATCAGACTGTATTTCTCGGTCACCCTGTGCCCCTATTAGAGACACAGAGTGACATAGGAGGTGCATGGGGAGCTGAAACAAGGTTTCCCCAACCACCCCAAGGGATTCTGGATTCCGCGCCCCCCCGCCCAAAGTGACTCCTTCACATCTCTCCTCTTTCAGCAGCAGTCTAACACAGACCCCAGATGGGTTGACTCCGAAGTTAGTCAGTACTTCCAGTCCCCCAATGTCTGTACCCACATAGTACCCCCAAATAAATTATCCCAAACAGAGCATTACTCACCCAGCCAACCTCTGTCTCTCTCAGAGAACATATCTGCCGCTGGGAAGAGGCCTAGACTGGCCCTTCTTCCTGGGGTCCTTTCAGCCGCTGGCAGGGCCGCCATCAGGGAGGTACAGCCAATACAACTGTAAGGGGCCCCCCGGGCCATAAGAAGGCAGGACAGGTGAAGGGGAGCTGTGTTGTGCTCTATAGAAATAACCTTGCAGCTTCTGCTGCTCTCTGTGTCACTGAGCTCAGACATTGAGCTCTTTACTACCACCTCTGGCTACTATGTACATGTACACACCTTGTGTGAGCTGCCTGTGCTGTGCTCCTCTGTGTCAGCAACATGTTAGCTTTGTGAAAACGGGCTGGGACTAGGTAGGAAGATTTCCTTTAGAAGTAGGGGCTGTGAAGGAGAGGGAGGGGTTGTTTGTGTACAGGGAGGGGCCAGAGGCTTGTGTGTTTACAGATTTGTGTATGTGTGGGGCTGACATACTGTATATATATATACAGGTGGGGGGGGGGGTATGACATATATACAGGTGTGGGGGGGGGCTGACCTATATACAGGTGTGGGGGGCTGACATATATACAGGTGTGAGGGGGGCTGGCATATATACAGGTGGGGGGGGGTGTGGGGGGCTGACATATATACAGGTGTGAGGGGGGCTGTGGGGGGGGGGCTGACATATATACAGGTGTGAGGGGGGGGGCTGGCATATATACAGGATTGGGGGCTGAGTGCGTACTCCGTTTGAGTGCTTTCGTCATATACCGCTTCCTCCCAGCCTGAATATAGATATCAGATATTCCAACCACTAACAACCACAATCGAGACAATACTCGTTTGGTTGCTGAACATGGACTGTATATTGAAAACACAGGTACACAGGTAATACTCTGGACAGTTCCCACTTTGCATTCCAGGTGGGGTACACTGTCCATTCAGCAGTGAGAGCAGTTGGAGGAATTCGCCCCCACCAATATCACAGCTAATCTACATACACATCCCATAATATCCAAGGCAGACAAACACAGTAGAACATTGGAATACAGTCACACCCCAAACGACTCAGCAAAGAGTACACAACAAAATGAGACAATATACAATGTACAATATATATATATATATATATATATATATATATATATGTATATATACAACATTTCACTGTGGCTGTACAGTGAGTCTGATTAGTACAGATCAGACTGGATTTCTTGGTCACCCTGTGCCCCTATTAGAGACTCAGAGTGACCTAGACATAGGAGGTGCATGGGGAGCTAAAACAAGGTTTTCCCAACCACCCCAAGGGATTCTGGGTTCCATGGGCCCCCCGTCCAAAGTGAATCCATCACAGAGTCTATACCTTGTGTAAGATAAAATGCCAGCAATTCAGAGCTTACATAGGATCAAAAGGTGTATGGGGGGGATCAAAATGGAGGAAAGTATGTGTTGCAGGGAAGGGAAAAATTTAAGTGGATCCTGCAGCTGTCACTCAAAGTCGGTGAGACAATGAGGAGAGAGTGGGGGCAGGGCCGAACCACGGCTCTGTGTTTGAATGGACACACAGAGCAGTGGATCGGGTACGCCCATAGCGGGCTGCTTTCTGTGGGGGCACTCGGTAGGAGGAGGGGTCAGAAGCATTGGCGAGGGACCAAGAAGAGGAGGATCTGGGCTGCTCTGTGCAAAACCACCGAACAGAGCAGGTAAGTATAACATGTTTGTTATTTTTAAAGAAAAAAAAATGAGACTTTAGTATCACTTTAACGTATTGTCCAGCACTCCCTAAAAGTGCCAGACCTGCAACTTATACACAGTATGGGTCTGTTTTCAGCTACTGTACTCTACATTGAGGTGACTTTTTAAATAAATGGCACTGGAATGCACTGTACAGTAACAGTGAGTTACCGCAATGCATACATTTGAATACAATTGAATAGGGCCTTGGGGCTCAATTTTTAGACTTGGTTTGAAGCGATTGTAAAGGAAAAATGAAAAAGAAAAAAAAATAACAAACATGTCTATATTTATCTGCTCTGAGCAATGGAATTGCACAAAGCAGCCCCAAACCTCTCTTCTCGGGTACCCCGCCGATGCTCCTGGCTTCTCTTTCCTCTCCGGTGCCTCCATGAGAAGCCACTTCTCATGGGGGCACTCGTGCGTGCTCGCTCTTGAGCCCCGCTGCTGTGTCCATTGACAGAGGCAGGGGGACTTGGCCACGCCCCCTGATCCTTCATCACTGGCAAGGAAAAATATGTAGAAGAATACGTATCGGCCTAAACTGAGTAAAAAAATTTTTTATTTTTTTTTTTAAAATGGGATATTTATTATAGCAAAAAGTAAAAAATATTGTGTTTTTTTTTCAAAATTGTCGCTCTACTTTTGTTTATAGCGCAAAAAATAAAATCCGCAGAGGTGATCAAATACCACCAAAAGAAAGCTCTATTTGTGGGAAAAAAAGGATGTTAATTTTGTTTGGGTGCAACGTTGCACGACCGCGCAATTGTCAGTTAAAGCAACGCAGTGCCGAATCGCAAAAAAGTGCTCTGGTAAGGAAGGGGGTAAAATCGCCCGGTGCTGAAGTGGTTAATATACACTTATTGGATTTTTTTTTTTTACCAAAGACATGTAGCAGAATACATTTTGGCCCAAATGTATGAGGGGATGGCTATTATAAGGCGAAAGGTGTCTTCTAGACAAGCAAGGACAGCATTGGATTTCTGATCACTGGAACTTGGATTACACACACACACCTTGACCTAACCTTTCATTTCTAGGGGGAAAAGACTCCTAAGCTGAAGAGAGTGGGCATGCATATACTCCATATACTCCCCCATTCAGACATTTAGGCCTAAAAATTAAGGTGAAAAAACTTTTTTAGTGCTGCAGCCCTCCAACCCCCCCCCCCCCCTCCTGTTTTACTTACCTGGATGATGTCATCCTCTGTCCTGGAACGAGCACACAACATCTGTAGCTAGTGTCTCGTGTTCTGATTGGATAGATTGATAGCAGTGCAGCCATTGGCTCCCGCTGCTGTCAATCAAATCCAATGATGTGGAGGGGGTGGGGCCGAGACCTTCATTCTTTGTGAATGGACACAGATGCGGGACTCTGGAGTGTGTCCGCATGGGTGTACACCAAGGAGAGCCCTTCTCCAACGTGGACACTCGATGCGGAGAGAGTAGCCACCAGCGCCGCCGTGGGACCCCAGAAGAGGAGGTTCAGGGCCACTCAGTGAACAGCACAGTTGAGATAAGTATAACCTGTTTGTTAATTTAAAAAAAAATAAAAAAACAAGTGTTTACAATCCCTTTAACTTTAACCACTACCCTCAAAAACTTACAAAAGATTTTGAGTGTGGGTTTGCATATACTTCCCATTTTAGACATCTAGGCTTAAAGTCAGTGAAAACGGTCAACATCAGCCACTACTTTCAAAAGATTCCAAAAGATTTCAAAGCTGAAGGGTGTGGGGTAGGCAAATACTTCCCATTTCAGACATTTAGGCCTAAAAGTCAGTGAAATCGGTAAACTTCAACCATCACTTTCAAAATATTAGAATATCCAATTGAATATTTTGCAATGCATTAGCTATAAACAAGATGTTTGCCATAAATGTACTTTTAGAAATTGTAACCATTAGCAGAACTCTGGCACGTTCTGTTCTGTCCGAGGTTCTGTCTCCAAGACTTCACCATCTTAGAGGGTTTAAAAATGGGAAGTACAGATGACAGGCGTTAAGGAGAAATTAGGAGAAGCAGCGTCCAATATTCAGATTAGGTCATTCATATTCAGGGTAGCACTCAGTGCTCAGATTGGGCATTCCATAGGTATGTGTAACGTTAAGAAACTCAGTGTGACAGTGTGTTTATCTCAGGGCACAGAATGCCATATGCCCACACATCAAACAGTGTGGGAACAGACGTTATTAGCTGTGCAGCTGTACCGAGATCCTGTTCACACCCTTCCTGTATGCAATGCCTAAGCAGGGGCTATTATTTTCCCAACAGGCTTGTGATTTCTCCTCTTCCATTCTGTGCCGCCGTCTCTGCTTCCAGTCTCTGGGGAGGGAGGCCTAGGCACTTGTCTTGCTGTCAGCCTACAGTTCCTTATTGTTCTCTTTACTAAGGTGTAGATAGTGGGCTAGACGGCATTCCCTGGCACTCAGATAAGGCTCATGAAACCTTTTTTTCTTATGTGTGCTGGGTAAAAGAATGAAATATCTTTTCATGTTGGTTACCAAACTTGAGACTGCTGAGAGATTTATTTGTTGACAAGTTGTAGTAAATTTTTTTGCTAATATAATTATTATTAATAAACATGGACATTCAGAGAACTTCCCTCAATCACAGTTTATTAAAGGTATTATTGTGCAAAATATTAAATATCTAAATAGAATTAGATAGTAATTATGAGGAAAAATGGCATCCTTTGGTACTATGAGGAAAAATGGTTATGTTTGGTTCCCAGTAAACATAGGATTGTGGTTAGATGTCAATATGCACAATTATTTCTGCCTAGTGTTCCCGGTTATACAGTCAGGTGATAGCCATACAAAGATGAAACAATTTGGATTGTGCAAGAAAATCTATTTTATATGCAGCAAGCTGGGGGTTTCTTCAGAGGCTGCAGAATGATTACATGCATGCAATTGTTTATTGATTGAAATGGGTTCGCCTAGATATGGCATTCATTAACTCTTGTATGTCAATCGACTTAGTTACCATACAGTATCTTGATTATTCTCTGCCTCTGGTTTTTATATGATTTTCTACTGACTTATCATACCCGCAGATATATATTGTATTAGGGGTATGATTCTGTGACAATGTATGATATTACATGATGAAAGAGGCATATTAAGCAATAACATCACATGTGAAGTGAATGATTGATTCATCAAAGAGGGAGAAGTTTAATATGCTTCAGTTTTTTTTTACTATCTGCATATTTTTAAGTAGATTATAGTACATTCCCTGTTCCAGCGCCAGCACCTCCTCTATCTTCAACGGCTGTGGGCACTACATGGTTTTACCAACTTTTTAGTTAAACTAGACTGAAAAGCTCTGTCAACACTCAAACATAGCATCCATATTGCTCCCCTGAGCTACCAAACCAAAGCCTTTTGCCTCTGCCAGACTGTATTGCAACCTTGCTGCACTTGCAGCCTCAGCCACACCTGCAGTCTCTGCTGCATCCCTTCTGCAGCCACAGAATCCCTGCAACATCCATAGAATGTGCTGCACTCGCAGCCCTTCCACATCCACAGACTCTGATATTTATGCACTCACAGCATTACTGTACCTCTGCAACATTCACAGAATCTACTGCATCTCTACTGTCCCCACATCACCTCTGCAACATTCACAGACTGCAGTGCACTCACAGTCTGGCTGGACCTATACAATATCCACAAACTCTGTTGCATCTCCACTGCAATTACAGTTTCTGCTGCACCTCAGCCGCACCTGTAGTCTCAGCATCTCTGCTGCACCCACAGCTTATGCTGTACCTCAACTGCATTCACAGTCTCAGCCGCACCTCAGATGCACCCAAAGCCTCCATTGTGCCTCTGCTACTTCCTCGGTCTCTGCTGCTGGGCTGCTGCACCCAAGCTGCATTCGCAGTGCTCACTGAAACTTTGTGGCACTTTAGCTGCCCCCCCCCCCCCAGTCTTTGCAGCCACCACAGCCTCAACCTCTGTTTCTCCTGTAACCTCCTCTGCACCCACAGTCTGGGTCCCTGCTGTGCCACTTCATCTCTCAATGTCTCTGCAGCATCTACAGTCAGAGCCTCCACTACACCATCTTTGCGTCTGCAGACTCCACATTTACCCTGATTCCAGTTACCCAGTGCCTCAGTCCTCTCCCACCTTCTAGTTTCTTGTCACCCAGCACCCACTCTCCTCTGCATCTGTGAGTACTTTTAAATGACCGAGGGTAGTCTGCAGCTAAACCCAAACTGCAGAACACCCACTATCTCAAGACTCTACTCCAAGGGAAAGCAGACACACCGAAAAGTAGGGTCTACATTTCAGATTCTGACAACGTACATAAAAACAAAGTGGAAATCTAGCCAACGATTTTTTATGGTTTTGAGTAGAGTTTGAGTAGAGTTTGAAGGGACAAAACTTAAGATAACTTAAAATGTAATATGCCTTTAAAAGTTGTCACCTGAAAAGTATGACCATTTAAAGGTTTTACTTTCCTGTTCAGATGACAACTGTCAATTTTGAGTCCTCACTTGTTTTCAGTAACAGTGACCCAACAGACTCAGATAATAATGACAAAATGTTTCCCATTCTATTTAAACCTAAACAAAAATCGAGTTTTACTTTAACAATGAATTTTAAAGGGAAAGTATGGGTTTGTGAAAAACAAACATCAATACTAGGGATGGGCCAAACACCCCCTGGTTCAGTTTGCACCAGAACATGCGAAAAGGCAAAAAGTTCTAGCGAACATGCAAACCCAATAAAGTGGTTGTAAACCCTTACAAACCACTTTGACCTACAGGTAAGCCTAGATTAAGGCTTACCTGTAGGTCCAATAAATATCTCCTAAACCTACATGATTTAGGAGATATTTAGAAAAAAACAGGCATCACTGTCTACGGCGCATGCGCCGTAGACAGCGTCGCGCAGGCGCACTGAGCATGCCGAGATCACGGCGATATGCCGCTCTCGTGCGCATGCGCGGGAGTGACATCATCGCCACTCCAGCGAATGACAGCGCTGGAGCAGCGAGACCCGGAAGTCACTCTGGGATTGATGGCGGCGGAGGAGGTCGTGGACGAGGGTCGATTCGGGGGCTTTGTTTTCAGGTAAGTTATTCATAATGAGCTAGTATGCTATGCATACTAGCTCATTATGCCTTTGCCTTGCAGGTTTTTTTTTTTTGAAGGAGGCTTTACTTCCTCTTTAAAGTCTATGGAACACGAACATGAAAAATCAAAAGTGCTAATTTTAAAGGCTTATATGCAAATTATTGCCATAAAAAGTGTATGGGGACTTGGGTACTGCCCTAGGGGACATGTATCAATGCAAAAAAAAAGTTCAGGAACAGTGATTTTAATAATGCTTAATGTAAAACAATAACAATTAAATATTCCTTTAAATATCGTGCCTGGGGGTCCCCTTAGTCTGCCTGTAAAGTGGCGCATCTGTGCAATGTGTAGAACAGTGCTGTAAAATTACATTTCTAAAGGAAAAAATGTAATTTAAACTTGCTCGTGGCTATAATGTATTGCCGGCTCCCAGCAATATACAGTGCCTTGCGAAAGTATTCGGCCCCCTTGAACTTTTCAACCTTTTGCCACATTTCAGGCTTCAAACATAAAGATATAAAATTTTAATTTTTTGTGAAGAATCACCAACAAGTGGGACACAATTGTGAAGTGGAACGAAATCTATTGGATATTTTAAACTTTTTTAGCAAATAAAAAACTGAAAAGTGGTGCGTGCAAAATTATTCGGCCCCTTTACTTTCAGTGCAGCAAACTCACTCCAGAAGTTCAGCGAGGATCTCTGAATGATCCAATGTTGTCCTAAATGACTGATGGTGATAAATAGAATCCACCTGTGTGTAATCAAGTCTCTGTATAAATGCACCTGCTCTGTGATAGTCTCAGGGTTCTGTTGAAAGCGCAGAGAGCATCATGAAGACCAAGGAACACACCAGGCAGGTCCGTAATACTGTTGTGGAGAAGTTTAAAGCCGGATTTGGATACAAAAAGATTTCCCAAGCTTTAAACATCCCAAGGAGCACTGTGCAAGTGATCATTTTGAAATGGAAGGAGTATCAGACCACTGCAAATCTACCAAGACCTGGCTGTCCCTCTAAACTTTCAGCTCAGACAAGGAGAAGACTGATCAGAGATGCAGCCAAGAGGCCCATGATCACTCTGGAGAACTGCAGGGAACTACAGCTGAGGTGGGAGAGTCTGTCCATAGGACAACAATCAGTCGTACACTGCACAAATCTGCCCTTTATGGAAGAGTGGCAAGAAGAAAGCCATTTCTCAAAGATATCCATAAAAAATCTCGTCTAAAGTTTGCCACAAGCCACCTGGGAGACACACCAAACATGTGGAAGAAGGTGTTCTGGTCCGATGAAACCAAAATCGAACTTTTTGCCACAATGCAAAACGATATGTTTGGTGTAAAAGCAACACAGCTCATCACCCTCAACACACCATCCCCACTGTCAAACATGGTGGTGGCAGCATCATGGTTTGGGCCTGCTTTTCTTCAGCAGGGACAGGGAAGATGGTTAAAATTGAGGGGAAGATGGATGCAGCCAAATACAGGACCATTCTGGATGAAAACCTGTTGGAGTCTGCAAAAGACCTGAAACTGGGACGGAGATTTATCTTCCAACAAGACAATGATCCCAAACATACAGCAAAATCTACAAAGGAATGGTTCACAAATAAACGTATCCAGGTGTTAGAATGGCCAAGTCAAAGTCCAGACCTGAATCCAATCGAGAATCTGTGGAAAGAGCTGAAAACTGCTGTTCACAAACGCTCTCCATCCAACCTCACTGAGCTCGAGCTGTTTTGCAAGGAAGAATGGGCAAGAATTTCAGTCTCTTGATGTGCAAAACTGATAGAGACATACCCCAAGCGACTTGCAGCTGTAATCGCAGCAAAAGGTGGCTCTACAAAGTATTAACGCAAGGGGGCCGAATAATTTTGCACGCCCCACTTTTCATTTTTTTATTCGTTAAAAAAGATTCAAAAATCAAATAGATTTCGTTCCACTTCACAATTGTGTCCCACTTGTTGGTGATTCTTCACAAAAAATGAAAATTTTATATCTTTATGTTTGAAGCCTGAAATGTGGCAAAAGGTTGAAAAGTTCAAGGGGGCCGAATACTTTCGCAAGGCACTGTAGATGAAAAATCAAGGAAAAAATTATTTGGGTCTGGTATGGATTTTAAGGGGAACTCCACGCCAAAATGAAAAAATAATTGGCGTGGGTTCCTCCCCAAAATCCATACCAGCCCTTATCCGAGCATGCAGACTGGAGGACAGGATATGGGGGGCGAGCACCCCCCCTCCTGAACCATATCAGGCCACATGCACGCAACATGTGGAGGGTGCTTTGGGGTGCCCCCCAAAGCACCTTGTCCCCATGTTTATTGGGACAAGAGCCTCTTCCCGACAACCCTGGTCATAAGTTGTTGGGGTCTGTGGGTGGGGGGGCTTATCAGAATCTGGAAGCCCCCTTTAAAAAAGGGGCCCTCAGAACCCACCCACCCATGTGAATGAGTATCGGGTACATTGTACCCCTACCCATTCACCAAAAAAAGTGTCAAAAAGTAAACACCGCAATAGTCAGTCAATAGACAGTTGATGACAATTCCTTTATTAAAAAAAAAGTGTCCCGCTATGTACATCCATCGTCAATCACGCCACCTGATGGACCCGAAAAAAATAAATTAAAAAAAAGCTCCGCCTCGATGGAAGGCCTCCCGGTGACTTCTGTCTCTTGGCTGTGACAGATGTTATATAGGCAAGGGTGGGGCAACCCACTGACGTAACTGGATGACCCTGCCCACCTCTGACGTCACATGACATCAGAATGGGGTGGGGTCACACTGTATTATATACTCTGCAATGACTGCACTATATATATATATATATACTAGACTACCTACACCATATATATAGTCTACACTGAATGCACTGATTAGATATATATAGTCTACACTGTGTATATATATATATATATATATATATATATATATATATATATATATACTAAATTGCCTGCAAACCACTAACTAACCTGCCTAATCGAGCTCAAGTTCTCCCAATCTCCTCCACGTATCACACTACATACGGCCACCGTGTAAGCAGCCTTCTATAGCATGGGGCGTGGACTTAGCCCCCTGAGCCATGATTGGCCAAAAGCACCCTGCCTTTGGCCAATTATGGCTCTCATAGCAGATGGAGTTGTGATTGGCCAAAGCATGCCTGTCAGGTGCATGCTTTGGCCAATTAGCAGCCGTCAATGCACTGCGAACTCACAGTGCATTTTGGGGCGCTCTGTGGCGCACAAATTTGCCACGAAAGCCCCATATGTTTGGTTCATCTGTAAACAAACAAACACCCGATGTTCGAGTCAAACTTATGTTCGATTCGAACATCTAAACCACTCCTAATCCATACTTATGCTACAGCTGTTCCACAACAGCTCTAATCCTCAGAACTGAGTGATCAAATGAGCAATCACAGCTTGGCGTGGACAAGGTGGATTAGAAGTTACAAACCTATCATCGATTCAGTTTAGTCCACATGAGATTAAGGTACTCTCATTAGAATTTACACTTATGTATGTAATCTAAATTTAAATATACTACATGCCAAAAAAGAAGCTAAATGTCAGGAACTGGAGATGAAGACTGTTTATATATTCCACTAAGGATTTCAAGGCAATTAGAGATTTGAAACTATTATTAAAGGTAACTCTAAAGATCGTATTGATAATAATACAATAGAGAGTCTCCTGTTGGAAGTTTCTTATAGATAGGAAATAGACTTTTCTAGATTACTAAAATTCCCTTCTACTAACCTTAACCATAATGTTTCTGCATTTCTGAAACAAGACATTAAAGAGAATCAAAGTATGCCTATTTATCATAATATAAACTCGAATCTTACTAGAAACCATAAAACGATCTGATAAAGGTGATAATAGAGTGGTAATGGACAATGACCAGTGTATTCATATCTATGTGCTCCTTGTAGATACATTCAGTAAATAGTTTTATAGGTTGTTGGATATGGCATCACAAAATGTAATATTCCCAAAAAACTATGTGTGTAATAATCCCAAAAACAAATTCATAGGAGTTAAATTTCCAAAAATGTCCACATTTTATGCTCTCCCCAAGACCCTTAAGAAGCCAAAAGACAAACCAGAAGGACCGATTATTTCTGGTAGAGGAAGCATCACTGAAAACTTGGGTAAAGTGGTTGATGCACACCTTACATCCCATCTCATGAGTCTGCCATTGTACATTAAGGATAGTATACACTTCTTACAAATTATTGAGAATTCTCATGTAGAGGCCATCTTAGTCACTACTGAGTGACGTTGAAACTTTCTACAGCTGCATTCCCCACTCTAAAGGCATAGCAGGCATCAAAATAGTGTTACAATAAAGGGGTTGTCATCAGTAGGTGTACAATGAATTAGTTGTAAAACTACTGGATTTTATTTTCCAGTATAAGTCTTTTGTTTTGGGTGCTCCACTATCTCCAGGTGCAGCACATAGCAATAAACACTTGTTGTGCCCCATCCTATATCAGTCTGTACCTGGGGAGTACCAGCGACTCCTGTTGGCTGACGGAAACATCTCAACTTATACAGGACATATTTTGGCATGACATCGCTATATCGATGACATTTTTGTTGTCTGGGCAGGATTTGTGAAAGTATTACATCAGTTTCTTGAACAGATGATTTCTAATGCATTCAACCAGAAATTCACTATGGCACACCATCCTGATAAAAATAACATTCTTAGACATTGAAGTCCACAAAAAAGTGAATGGCTTCCCTATCAGTGGCCTTTACCGCAAGGCCACTGCAAGCAAAACAATATTGCATGTGGATAGTTTTCATCCTTCCACTCTAATCTTATCAATCTCATATAGTCAAAATTATAGGATTAAGCCTGAGTTAGGCATTATTTCAGAAAGAGAGAGCGGAATTAAGAGCACACCTCTTGGATGGAGGCTAGAGTCAAACATGCCTAAAAAAAAAGCTTATAGGAGAGTAACCTATAAATATTTTGTAGAAAAAGAAGATATAGAACAAATGCAGCTAAAAAGCATCCTAAACTGTACTCACTCCAGAATAATGCCAGTCCGTAATGGATCAGTAGCAAATATCCCAACTGTATGCAGTCCCGAGTCCAGAGTTATATGTCCCCTTAGTGGAAACGATGAAGTCCCAACTGTATCCAGGAGCTCTATGTCCCCTTAGTAGAAATAGGAAAGTCCCAACTATATGCAAGAGCTCTATGTCCCCTTAGTAGAAATAGCAAAGTCCCAACTATATGTAGGAGCTCTATGTTCCAATAGTATAAATAGCAAAGTCTCAACTTTATGCAGGCGCTCTATGTCCCCTTAGTAAAAAAATGCCAGCGCACCTGGCTTCTATGAGTGAATCTCAGAGCAAGGGGGTTAAGTTAAGTTGTGACACTGTCCCTTTTAAGGCTAGCTAAATACTGCTTCTGGCTGCCTTCTGCCTTTGTTGGCTCTGGGGGTGGTAGGTAGAGGTACTCACACTGTGCCCTGAAATCCTGCTGCTTGACAAACACTGCTGTCCTCCCTTTCAATACAGGGCATCTCCTGGATTAGACTGAAGGGTGGTGAAGATCCCTCTGGTCAAACTGTTCCTTTCCTTCCTTCCTCAGCTCCTGCCTTCCCCCAGACCCGAGGCCCCATCCAGGCCTCACTATCTTTGACTCAGCAATCCATGCTCCAACCAGAAACAAAAAAAAAAAACACCTACCAGGCTCTGCAATATTTATGTGCACATCTCACCACCCCGCCAGGCCTCACGCCTGGGGATTAGTAAAACTCCCATGAAGTTTTAGATCCCCCGCCCCTTACCTCCACCCACTAGCTTCAGAATCAGGGGTAGGTGACACAGAGGCCTAACCTGCACAGCCCTCCAGCCTGACCTAAGCTTGAACCCCACAGACATGCTCACTTTAGCTACTTGTGAGCCAAACTAAATTTACCTAACTATGCACTCTAGGGGGTTCTACATGTACTTCACATCATATAATATATATTGTCTGTGCTCCTTTCCCTGTATTTTGGGTATTCATTCATGTTTATATCCACAGAAGATTACTCCATTACAGCATAGTTTTGGCTTTCTCAGCATTATCCCTTGTGTCTTCTCTAATTTTACTATCATATAGGTCTACCCTGACATGCATGTCCCTGGGGTATATCATCTATATATATATATATATATATATATATTGTACAGGATGCCAAGGTTGGGTCCTGGACGAGTGCTATGTAGCACCAGGGCGCTATACAAGTCATTCATTCATTCAGTATTTGGTTTGTGGTCCCTTTAAGGGAGTAGCAGCGTTGCTCAGGGGGTCACCCAAAATGGGTGAGGGGTTCCGGGAGTAGCCGAGCAGGAGAAGACTGACTCGCAGTCCTCTCTATGTTAATAATAAGTTATTTGGGACCCGGAATTTGGGAGGCTCTGAAGAGATATTCGGGTGGGAAAGAGCCTCCCTCCTTGACCACAGGGATTCAGCGCACAGGGGGTTAAGGGCCTCCGGGAAGACAGCTCATAAGACAGGAAGTAGGAAAGAGTTGTGGGTGTGAGGAGGAGTAGGTGATTACACCTGTCGGTTGAGCTGTGTGGATGTTTTGGAGGCTGCCAAAGACCCTGCTACAAAACTGCATGTGTTTTCCTTAATTTTGTTTTTGTGCTGAAGACAAGCTGATTTTCTTTGCAGCCGCAAAAAACGTTTAAAACTAAACTGACATTTAAAGAGACAGCGTACAAATGGCATGTCGTGGGTGAAGTCAGCTCAGACGCTGCAAGCAGCAGGTAAAGACATGAAGGAGGTCATCAGGGCTTTGGCACAAGCCACCGTGACCTAGCAGCAAGCTTCATCAGATGCAAACCGTCGCCATGAGGAAGCGATGGCTCAGCAGCAGCAGGCCCTGGCACAGGCTATAGCTGCAAGGCAGGAAAACACACGGTTGCTAGCCGCCCAGTTTACTGCTCATCAGGAGTCCACTCAAGCACAGGTGACTGCCTTACAGGAGGCAGTGCAGCGGCTGGCTCAGGGACGAGAACAATCGGTCGTTGCCATTGGCAACCAAGTTTCTGTGAGAGCCAGCCATTTCTTACAAAAACTGACACCCAGCGATGACGTAGAGGCCTTTCTCACCACCTTTGAGAGGATAGCAAGGAGAGAGGGGTGGCCCCGTGACCAATGGGCCGGCATCATCTCTCCTTTCCTCACCGGGGACCCGCAAAAGGCCTACTTTGACCTCCCAACTGAACATATCAGCAACTATGAGCGTCTGAAGGCAGAGATCCTGGCCCGCCTAGGAGTGACCATGGCTGTCCGGGCTCAGAGGGTGCATCGCTGGTGGTACAAACCTGACCGACCACCCAGGTCCCAAATGAATGAACTGATACAGCTGGTCAAAAAATGACTGCAGCCAGAAAAGCTGTCAGGCCCACAAATGGTGGAACGGGTGGTGATGGACTGGTACCTGCGGTCCCTGCCAGATGACCTACAGCGCTGGGTAAGCCATGGAGACCCTGCAACTGCTGACCAGCTGGTTGAGTTGGTTGAAAGGTACAGCATGGTGGAGGACCTGCTTGGACCTGCCAAACGTCGGGAACCCACACCAAGGGCAACAAGACCGGCCACAGCACCTAGGAGAGAAGACATTGGAACCCGCAACCCTGCACCATCTTCTGCAGAACCTCGAAGGTTGGTTCCTGTCCCTAGGATGGGAGGCCTACAGTGTTGGCGATGTCGGTCCTGGGGGCATACCCGGGCACAATACCCACTTCAGGAGGAGCCGATGGATTGCGGGACTGGTCGGAGAAGCTCCTTCTATGTGCAAAGAGTGTGTACCACTCATCTTGATCTGGTTGAAGGACGGTTCGAGGGTGAAGTGTGGGTGAACCACCTTCCTGCCAGGGCCCTACTGGACTCCGGTAGAATGGTAACACTGGTACATGCCAGGGTAATTGGGAGACTTGGCCCCATAAAAAAAAATCTGCACGTAGTGTGTATCCATGGGGATACCAGGGAGTACCCCCTGGTTCCTGTGACGGTTTCTTATGGACGTACCTCAGTGACACAAGAGGTTGGGGTAGTAAAAAGTTTAATACATGATATTATAGTGGGGCGGAACTGTCCGCTATTTCTCGAACTGTGGAACAAGGCACAGATGGGGCTGCCAGGACAGCCAGGAGAACTGGGGACACTGGGCTTGGAAGAGACGGAGTCTGAGGGGTCTAGGCCTGAAACCCCCACACACCCCTCTGATACAGAGATACCTGTCACTGATGAGGATCTTGCAGAGAATGTTAATTTGAATGATAATGTTTCTGTTTCAGGTCTCAATACCGAGTTGACCTCTGATGGGGGGGGAGTTTTCCCATTACAGGTTATGCTGGGGGAGGATGATGAGGAGCCCTCCCCGTTGCAGTTCCCAGTTGAGGAGGGTGAAGGGGAAACATCCTCAAGATCAGTGCACCCAGACCTGGACGTACCCAGGGGTGTGTTTGGCACCGCCCAGTTGCAGGATCCTACCTTGGTCAATGCTCGAGAGCAGGTTTCTGTTGTTGATGGGGTCTCACAAATACCAGGGGCAGATCAAAGGTTTCCTCATTTTGCGTTAAAGGGGGATTTGGTTTATCGAGTGGCTGAGAGCCGAGGGGAAACTGTAGAGCAGTTACTGGTTCCCCAACCATATAGGCGGATGCTACTTGACCTAGCCCACAATGACGCACTGGGAGGACACTTGGGGGCAGAGAAAACGGAGGCCAGGATAACCGACTGGTTTTACTGGCCAGGGGTGAAGGCCGAGGTTAAAAGATATTGTGCATCTTGTCCCATTTGCCAGTTAACTGCCCCAGGGCCACACTATAGAAGCCCTCTGGTACCCTTGCCGATTATTGAGGTTCCATTTGAGCGGATCGCCATGGATCTCGTGGGACCCCTGGTAAAGTCGGAAAGGGGGCACCAATATATATTAGTCATCCTAGACTACGCAACCAGGTATCCAGAAGCAGTTCCTTTGAGGAAAACTTCCTCTAAGGCCATTGCCAAGGAATTATTCCAAATGTTTTCACGAACTGGATTCCCCAGAGAGATACTTACGGACCAGGGCACCCCTTTTATGTCAAAGGTGATGGCGGACTTGTGCAGACTATTTCAGATTAAACAGTTGCGGACGTCCGTCTATCACCCGCAGACCGATGGCCTAGTTGAGAGGTTTAATAAAACTCTAAAGTCCATGTTAAAAAGAGTGGTCTAGAAAGACGGGAAGGATTGGGATATGTTACTCCCTGCCCTCTTGTTTGCCATCCGGGAGGTTCCACAAGCATCCACGGGCTTCTCACCGGTTGAGTTAGTGTATGGACGAAGGCCCCGGGGGTTGCTTGATCTAGTAAAAGAAACGTGGGAAAGTGAATCCTCACTGCACAAGACCGTGGTAGAGCATATCTCTCAAATGCGAGAGAGGGTGGCTAAGGTGATGCCGTTGGTGAGGGAGCACATGCAGAAGGCTCAGGATGCCCAAAGAGGGGTGTATAACAGGTCAGCTAAAATTAGACAGTTTCAAGTAGGAGACCGGGTGGCTATCCTAATACCCACAGTGGAGAGCAAGTTCTTGGCCAAGTGGCAAGGCCCGTTTGAGGTAGTAGAAAAAGTGGGTGAGGTGAACTACAAGGTACACCAGCCAGGGAAAAGAAAACCATACCAGATCTATCACGTAAATCTGTTGAAACCCTGGAGAGACAGAGAACAGGTATCCGCTGTGGTAGCGGTACAGTCAGGGGACCATGCAGGAATCGACCTGGTGCAGGTGGCTGCTACCCTAACTAGGCCCCAAACTCAGCAAGCAAAAGAGTTTCTGCAATGAAATAGGGACATGTTTTCAGGGTTGCCGGGTCTCACCAACGTCATCGAGCATGACATTGTGACGGAACCCAGTGTAAAAATCCGGTTAAAGCCTTACCGTATACCAGAAGCTCATAGAGTGGCAGTGTCTGAAGAGGTCAAGAGAATGCTCGAGCTTGGAGTCATTGAAGAGTCGCAGAGCGAGTGGTCGAGTCCAATCGTGTTGGTACCCAAACCCAACGGCACTCTCCGCTTCTGCAACGACTTTAGAAAACTTAATGAAATCTCCAAGTTTGATGCTTATCCCATGCCACGGGTAGATGAGCTAATTGAGAGGTTAGGTCCAGCCAGGTATATAACCACGCTGGACCTCACAAAAGGGTATTGGCAGATTCCCCTGACCAAGAAAGCCAGGGAGAAAACAGCTTTCTCTACCCCGGAAGGCCACTTCCAGTACAAAAGAATGTCATTTGGTCTACACTCTGCCCCCGCTACATTCCAAAGGGCCATGGACAAAACTTTGCGTCCACATCAACGGTATGCTTCTGTTTACCTAGATGACATAGTTATTTTCAGCACTGATTGGGAGTCCCATCTTCCCCGTGTTCAGGCAGTCGTAGACTCCTTGAGAAGAGCAGGATTCACTATCAATCCGGAGAAATGCGCGATTGGGGTAGAGGAAGCCAAGTACCTAGGGTACATTGTGGGTAGAGGGCTGGTGAAGCCCAAATGAGTAAGGTAGAAGCCATACAGGACTGGCCCCGTCCCCTAACCAAGAAGCAGGTCAGAGCGTTTTTGGGCATAGTTGGCTACTACCGGAGGTTTGTCTCCAACTTTGCCACCATTGCTGCACCATTGACGGACTTGACCAAAGGCAGAAAGTCAGTGATGGTACAGTGGAATGACGATGTCGAAAAAGCTTTCCAGAAGCTTAAGACGGCATTGTGCCGGGATCCGGTGCTTGTGGCTCCAGATTTTTCTAAGGATTTTGTAGTACAGACAGATGCTTCAAGTGAAGGGTTAGGAGCAGTCCTGTCTCAAGTGATTAATGGGGAAGAGCACCCCATAGTTTTTCTAAGTAGGAAGCTGACGGCAGTGGAGAAAAACTATGCGGTGGTGGAGCGGGAGTGTCTTGCCATCAAGTGGGCCATCAAGTGGGCTTTAGACTCTTTACGGTATTTCCTCCTAGGTAGAATGTTCCGCCTAGTGTCCGACCATGCCCCACTGACCTGGATGAGACAAAACAAAAACACCAATGCCAGGGTGACAAGGTGGTTCCTTTCTCTCCAGGACTTCAATTTTGTGGTAGAGCACAGACCAGGGAGACAGCATCAGAACGCCGATGCCCTCTCCTGGGTATGATGTCGAGCGGTGCCTCCAACACCTCCGCGTTGAGGCAGAAGGGGGGATATGTACAGGACGCCAAGGTTGGGTCCTGGACGGGTGTCACAAAAACCGCTATTCCAGACAGCCGGGTGGTGCGCGCCGCGCGCGCCCGCGCGCCGCCGCGCGCTAGTGCACGCACTCCTGTGCGCGTTCCTGCGGGTGCGGGCTTGCGTGCGCGCGCGCGTGCACGCGTCCGGGCGCGCGCGCGCAGTAATTGGAACACACCTGTGTGTGCTGTTGGCGCCAGTCAGCCTACTTAATCAGGCAGCACCTGTTGGCCAGTGCTGCCTGATCTTCAGCTCTCCAGAGACCTTGTTCCTGTGTTTGTAACCTGCTAAAACCTTGTTTGATCCTGTGACCCGGCTTGCCCTTTGGAATTCCTTGATCTCCGCCTGCCTGACGACCTCTGCCTGATTGACCATTCTTATGCTTGTCCCTTTTGTGCCTCGCCATCGGAACACCGCCAGACCTTGAAGGTATCTAGATTATCTTGATTCCTATTGAGAGACTTGTGCCTGCTTCCTATTCCACGCCTCCCTCCATCTGTGTATCCCGCATACCTGCACCCCATCTTGTCCCCAGTGGGGCTTATACCTGGACTTACCACATCTTCTGGATATCCTGCATACCCTTACTCACATCACCCACCTGTGGAATCTCCACCTGTGTATCCCGCATACCTGCACTCCACCCGGTCTCCAGTGGACCCTCCTCACCACATCCGGACACCCTGCACCAGGCTCTCTTACCCTTCCTCACTCTCGTGCCTCCTGTACCCATCTCCAGGGGCCGATAGTGGGATCCGTACGGGAGACCTCCCCTCTGCCCAAGTGGACTCACCAGTCAGGTACGTACCAGCCTGATAGTATCAGGCAGCCATGACTGAGTCCGGGCAGGGGGCCTCTCCCATGGAGGATATGTGCAGGCATCTAGCGGGTCTATCCCAAGCTGTGAAAGGCCTACAGGAAGGCTATTCTCGATTGGAAGAACAAGTCCAAACCATGTCTGCATCTTCTGTCCCCCAGGTGGCGTCTTCTGTTGGGTACCCTCAAGCACCCTCCGTGATCATGCTACCACCAGAACCCAAGGTACCAATACCGGAAAGATTCTCTGGGGAACGAAGTAAATACCGTGCGTTTCGCAATGCGTGTGAACTTTATTTCGCTCTACAACCACGGACTTTTTCTTTGGAAGCTACAAAAGTGGGGTTCATCATCTCCCTTCTGACTGGTGAACCACAAACCTGGGCCCACCGCCTTTTGGAACAGAAGTCTGCGTCCCTGGACTCCCTGGACCGCTTCCTCACTGCAATGGCTCAGCTATATGAGGATCCTCAACCTGCTGCCACGGCTGAAACCGCATTACAATCCTTACAGCAAGGTCGCAGAACGGCCGAGGATTACGCCGTGGAATTCAAACGCTGGAGCTCTGATACCGAGTGGAATGATGCGGCACTGCGACACCAATTTCGCAGAGGACTATCAGATTCTCTAAAAGATGAGTTGGCTCGTGTTGGTATTCCTCAGTCCTTAGATGAACTCATTAATCTCTCAGTTCAAATTGACCGCCGTCTTAGGGAAAGACGGGCCGAAAGATCCTCTGGTCCTTCTCGCCCCTTTTGGATGCTTCCCAAAGTACCTGGTCCTTCTAACTCAGTCCCTTCAGCTTCATCTACCCTGGCTTCTGGGGCTCCTGAACCAATGCAAATCGGACTAATTCGGCCTTCCCTGACCCCTGAGGAAAAGATGCGCAGACGGGCCCATAATCTATGTTTGTATTGTGGGGAATCTGGACACTATGCAAGAATGTGCCCCAACAAGACACGTAAGTGGTTGTCTGCTTCTTCTTTATGTGCACCCGTCTTACTCCCAACCGGCACTCACCTGGCTCTCACTATTGTTTTGCAGCTCTCCGGTCGGAGCATTCCAGTATCAGTCATCATTGACTCAGGAGCATGCAGCTGCTTCATTGACCAAGTTTTTGCAACCAACCATGGCATCCCTCTTCAACCCAAAGTACGGGGCCTTGCGGTCCACCTGGCGGATGGCTCCACACTTAGTTCCGGCCCAGTCACCCAGGAAACGGAACCCCTTCTGACCACCATAGGATCTCAACACCAGGAGCTCTTACGGTTGGATGTCATACCTTCACCTCTCTTCCCGATAATTTTAGGAATGCCTTGGTTGCGTGCTCACAACCCCAGTATCAACTGGGCTACAGGTGAAGTTCAGTTTTCTTCCAGTTATTGCCATCAGAACTGTCACTACGGAAGACCCGACGAACCGGCTTCGCTCCTATGCCTGGGTACTGACTCAGAACTCTACCAGTCCATCCCTGAACCTTACCGGGACTTTGCAGATGTGTTCAGCAAAAAGGGGGCAGAGACACTTCCGCCACACAGGCCTTATGATTGTCCCATAGAACTTCTACCCGGAACAGAAGTTCCCTTCGGAAGAATCTACCCACTTACGGAACAGGAATTGGGCACTCTAAAGGATTACATAGACGAGAATCTGGCAAAAGGGTTCATTCGTCCCTCCACATCCCCGGCCGGTGCAGGTATCTTCTTCGTCGAAAAAAAAGATCATTCTCTTCGCCCCTGCATTGATTATCGTGAATTAAACAAGATTACCATCAAGAACAGATACCCCCTTCCATTGGTACCAGAACTTTTTCAAAGGCTGGGTACAGCCAAAATCTTCACAAAACTGGATCTTCGGGGGGCTTACAACCTGATCCGCATTCGAAAAGGGGACGAGTGGAAAACGGCCTTCCGTACTCGGTTTGGGCACTACGAGTACCTCGTCATGCCATTTGGATTATGTAATGCCCCAGCAACCTTCCAACACTTCGTTAATAACATCTTCCATGATTATCTGGATTTGTACGTTATTGTTTATTTGGACGATATTCTAATTTTCTCTCCCTCCTTGACCGACCACCGCAGACATGTCCGAAACGTCCTTACCCGTCTAAGACAACATGGACTGTATGCAAAATTTGAAAAATGTAACTTCGAGATCCAGAGCGTACAATTCTTGGGACTAATCATATCAGCAGAAGGAATCAAAATGGACCCCGAAAAGGTATCCGCCATTTTGGATTGGCCAGCACCCATAGACAGAAAGGGAGTACAACGCTTCATTGGCTTTGCCAATTTCTACAGAAAATTTATCAAAGGATTCTCCTCTATTATTTCACCCATCACTGAACTTACTCGACAGGGAATTCGGTTTCATTGGAGTTCCAAAGCACAACTGGCCTTTGAAAGACTTAAAGAACTTTTTACTTCTGCCTCTATCCTCAAACATCCGAACCCAGCCTTGCCATTTGTTTTAGAAGTCGATGCCTCGGAGATTGCAGTGGGGGCGGTGCTATCCCAACGACAGGGTGCCAAGGCTCTTCTTTTTCCAGTAGGTTTCTTCTCCCGCAAACTAACCTCTTCAGAACGAAATTATGATGTGGGCGACAGGGAACTTCTCGCCATCAAAGTAGCCTTGGAAGAATGGCGCTACCTATTGGAGGGGGCTGCGCATCCTGTTCTGGTGTACACCGACCACAAAAACTTGGAGTATCTGAGAACAGCTAAAAGATTAAGACCACGACAAGCCAGGTGGGCTCTATTCTTCTCACGTTTCCAACTCCACATAACCTATCGGCCAGGCTCCAAAAACAGTAAGCCAGATGCTCTTTCTCGGATGTTCTTGGATATCGAGCACGATATTCCTCCCGACACCATTCTACCCGCCGGGAATTTCCTACTCTTACAAGAAGACCTCATATCTCGGATCAAACAAGCCTCCATTGGGATGCCTCCCTTGGATGGAGTTTCCAGTAAAGATGGATTGTTTTGGCATGAAGGCAAGATTGTGGTTCCAGAAAAATTGAGGTTACATATATTAGAGTTATGTCATGACCACAAACTGGCTGGGCACTTTGGTATCTCCAAAACAACCGATCTACTACTACGTACCTTCTGGTGGCCCCATCTGACCAAAGATTGTAAGAGATATGTCGAATCATGTTGTGTCTGTGCCCGGAATAAGACTAGCCGAACAAGAGCCTGGGGTCTATTAAAGCCTTTACCAGTCCCAGAAAGACCATGGAGTATGGTTTCAATAGATTTTATTGTCGAACTCCCACCTTCAGAAGGTTTTTCCTCTATTTTTGTTATAGTGGACAGATTGTCAAAGATGGCACATTTTTTGCCCATGAAGGGTACCCCTTCAGCTTTGGAAACTGCACAAATGTTCATTAAAGAAGTGGTAAGGTTACATGGAGTCCCAACAAACATAGTTTCAGATCGTGGTGTCCAGTTCACCTCAAGATTCTGGAAGGCTCTTTGTCGATCTCTGGAAATCGAGTTGGCTTTCTCATCTGCATATCATCCACAGACAAACGGCCAGACCGAGAGAACCAATCAGACATTAGAGCAATATCTACGCTGTTTTTCTACCTTTTCCCAAGATGATTGGGCCTCCTTGCTCCCCATTGCTGAGTTCTCATACAATAACTCTCTGCACTCAAGTATTAACCAAACCCCGTTCTTCGCCAATTATGGGTTTCACCCATCCTTTTTACCCAGGTCAATCCCGGAATGCTCCATACCCGCAGTTTCAGAAACACTTGACTTCTTCTCCACTAACAACAAGTTACTACAGGAGACCATGACTAAGGCACAGGAAAATTACAAGAGGATCTTTGATGGAAAGAAGCGCGGAGAACTCATCCTGGAACCCGGCGATCAGGTCTGGTTGTCCACCATCAATTTGAAGATGGCCTGCCCCTCCAGAAAATTAGGCCCTAAGTTCTTGGGTCCTTTTTCCGTGAAAAGAAAAATTAATAATGTCGCCTACGAATTGGATTTACCTACTTCTCTAAGGATACATCCAGTCTTCCATGTTACTCTTTTAAAACCAGTGACTCCTAATCCTTTTGCAGGCCGCAGGGTTGGTCCCCCCAAACCCATTATTGTCAATGACGAAGAAGAATTCGAGGTGGAAGCAATTCTGGATTGTAGGAAAAGGCGTAATCAGATCCAGTTTCTCATCAAATGGAAAGGATACGGGCCTGAAGATAATTCATGGGAACCTGAAGACAACCTGCATGCGGGTGAGTTATTACGAGCCTTCAAAGACTCACACGCCTCCAAGTTAACTCGTCTGGGCATCCGGAGGCTGCCCTTAAGGAGGGGGCACTGTCACAAAAACCGTTATTCCAGACAGCCGGGTGGTGCGCGCCGCCGCGCGCCGCGCGCGCCGCCGCGCGCTAGTGCACGCACTCCTGTGCGCGTTCCTGCGGGTGCGGGCTTGCGTGCGCGCGCGCGTGCACGCGTCCGGGCGCGCGCGCGCGCAGTAATTGGAACACACCTGTGTGTGCTGTTGGCGCCAGTCAGCCTACTTAATCAGGCAGCACCTGTTGGCCAGTGCTGCCTGATCTTCAGCTCTCCAGAGACCTTGTTCCTGTGTTTGTATCCTGCTAAAACCTTGTTTGATCCTGTGACCCGGCTTGCCCCTTTGGAATTCCTTGATCTCCGCCTGCCTGACGACCTCTGCCTGATTGACCATTCTTATGCTTGTCCCTTTTGTGCCTCGCCATCGGAACACCGCCAGACCCTGAAGGTATCTAGATTATCTTGATTCCTATTGAGAGACTTGTGCCTGCTTCCTATTCCATGCCTCCCTCCATCTGTGTATCCCGCATACCTGCACCCCATCTTGTCCCCAGTGGGGCTTATACCTGGACTTACCACATCTTCTGGATATCCTGCATACCCTTACTCACATCACCCACCTGTGGAATCTCCACCTGTGTATCCCGCATACCTGCACTCCACCCGGTCTCCAGTGGACCCTCCTCACCACATCCGGACACCCTGCACCAGGCTCTCTTACCCTTCCTCACTCTCGTGCCTCCTGTACCCATCTCCAGGGGCCGATAGTGGGATCCGTACGGGAGACCTCCCCTCTGCCCAAGTGGACTCACCAGTCAGGTACGTACCAGCCTGATACTCTCTATGTTAATAATAAGTTATTTGGGACCCGGAATTTGGGAGGCTCTGAAGAGATATTCGGGTGGGAAAGAGGCCTCCCTCCCATTCAGCGCACAGGGGGTTAAGGGCCTCCGGGAAGACAGCTCATAAGACAGGAAGTAGGTAGGAGTTGTGGGTGTGAGGAGGAGTAGGTGATTACACCTGTCGGTTGAGCTGTGGGGATGTTTTGGAGGCTGCCAAAGACCCTGCTACAAAACTGTATGTGTTTTCCTTAATTTTGTTTTTGTGCTGAAGACAAGCTGATTTTCTTTTATGCTGAAGTTAAGCGGACTTTGTTTTGTATTTTTGCCTGTGCGCTGAAGGAAGCCTTATTTTTGATTTTTTTCCTTACAAATAAATGTCTTTTATTATAAATCTAACGGTTTATGCACTTAATCCCGTGGAGCTGTTGTCCCCAAAGTTCACAATATATATATTTAAAAAATCGGATAGAATTATTATATACATTTCTTATATTTGTATGTTTTTCATATACAGAGTCCTTCTCCAACCCCTAAAAAAGATGTGTTATTGAAACACGTTGGGCAGTTCCCACATAATACAATTCTCTTGTGCATATTAATGAATCGTTCTTATGATGACAATGGTAGGGGTGGAAGTATAAATGTGCACTCAGTTGGTTAAATAATATGTTTATAACATGTGAACCATGATATTTTATATTGTCTGTTTTTACAAAAAAAATTGGGTTTTTACTAAAAATATTCTTTTATGTAATGATAATGCTTAAAAAGTCCCCAAAATTGCAATGTGCTCTATTGTATATTTATTTTAAGGGATGTTGGCATAATATACACCTTTCACTTCATATATAATTTAATGTTGCAGAACTGCAAGCCGAATGCATCTGTCAATGAATTTTGAATGGTCTCAGAAGTTTCTCAAGTTGATGCCATTGACACAGACCCAAAGTCTGGCGACATGGGCCCTTAGGACCTGTAAATGAAGGAAGTATAAAAGTTTAAGCATTACTAATGCAATACAACAAATGGTCTCAGACTCTGCAGTCACTATGGAACAAGCCATAGTTTCTAGCTTTTGGGTCTGGGCTGTCTTTTTAAAGCAAATTTCTCATGGGAGAAAGACTGGGGCCATTATGTTTAACCTTTGATTTTGTAGAATATCTGAGTCATTGGTCCAGTACAGGTATGCAGATCAGGTATTCTAACTAAGGCCCCTTTCACACGAGGCGGACTCCGCTTCCACGGAGTCCGCCTCTGTCCGCCGGCTCAGCGGGAGATCTCCCCGTTGATCTCCGCTGAACCGGCGGATGACAAGTCCCTCTCCGCTCACTGAGCGGGGAGGGGCTTGCGAGCGCCGCTGGTCTCTATGGAGAGATCGGATGAAAACGGACAGTGTCCGTTTTCATCAGATCTCACCCGATCCGATCCGCCAGCGACGGATCTGGACGTAGAGCCATACGTCTGCTTTTGGCGGATCGGACCGGGTCGGATGTCAGCGGAGATGTCTCCGCTGACATCCGACGCTCCATAGACTAACATGGAGCGCCCGTTCAGATCCGCCGTCAAAACTGACAGGCGGATCTGAACAGTCCGTCCATGTGAAAGGGGCCTTATGGCTGCTTTTAACAGTCATACATTAGTTGTACATTAAATGTAATGTATATTGTACAATGTAATGGATATGGATACTTAGGGTCTCCAAAAACCCAGATAGTGTCATGGATTGGTGTGGGCTTTGTGTATCACTAATGGTATAAGTGTAATCTATGGACAGAAAAGGTCCCAGTCTTTTCCAGGGACCCACACTATGTTTGGGTATGGGGCCCTTGGTAATGTTGCACTGGTAATCGCTGACCTGTAACCAAAATAACAAATAAATCATCAACTTAGAGCAAAGTTTTAAACAGACAGGGGAAAGGACAGATAAGTGGTCAGGCAAAAATGTTACCCAAGTAGTATTTCAGGACAGGTGGTAGACAAATTAACAGAAACCAGAAAACAAACTATAGTCATAAAGCAGCAGGAATACTTTAAAAAATAAAAAAGCTCTACCAAACTATCCTAGTGCATTGAAACAGCTTTCATATTTGTTAAACGGTTAACATTGCAGCTACTCTGGAGTTTGTCTGAGCTGCAGTGAAAATGAATGTAGCCAGGCGCATGAAGAATCAGCAGCTTCCTACATGAGTGTGAGCTACTGGATCCTTACACATACCCTATATTGATTTATCAGGAATATTTAAACCCCCATTGCCTACATAAAGGATTTGGGGGCAATATTATAGAATAAGTGTATGCTAAAAATATACAATTAAACCAAACTTACTTTTTTGCAAAATAATTGGCAATTATTTTATGGTTTTATTCTGTTTTAATTTCACATCTAGCATTAGCTGGACTACTTGATAAAGTCACTCATTATTCCCAAAATGACAATTGTCTTTGTTTACATATGTCAATCCACCAAACTCAAGATGATTGTGGTGTCATTGCTGCATTGTTATTAGTCTTTTCCCAG
>CM053038.1:98347226-98418858 GCA_028564925.1 Lithobates sylvaticus
ATAGAGGTCTCTGACGCATGCATTTGCAACCATTTTTTTTCTTCTCTTCTATCTATATTAATACTATCAAAGAGTGAGACAATGGTAGTAACTGATGGATTTTAAACAAATGTGTTTTGCGTTGTCTTTATAGCGTCTTATTCTAAAGAAAAAAAGCAGTTGATAGAGGAGATTGTTCAGTTGAAGAAGACAAAGGAGCTCACTAACAGACAGATCTCACAGAAGGAGATGGACATAATGCATAGCAAACAAGAGTTTGAACGGGAGAGTCTCAGCTTAACCAACACCAATCAAAAAGTGCACGTTCTTCAGGCACAGGTAAACACAAACAGCATTTACAGGTTTATAGTAAACATGTGGTCCTAGAGTCTTATTTTCTTTAAAGCGTAGATAGCCACGGATACTGCGGTGATCTATGCCCGGAAGTGGGAGCAAATACCTAGATTATACAGGTATCTGCTCCCCCCCTTCCCCCTGAAAGGTGCCAAATGTGACACTGGAGGGGGGGGGGAGGAATCTGATAAGCGGAAGTTCCATTTTTGGGTGGAACTCTGCTTTAAAGTGGTTCTAAAGTCTATTCATTGCCCCCCCCCCCCCCCCCCCCCTAGCCCCCAAGGGATTTGCACAACCTGGCTTTGCCCATTCAGGTTCATTGTTTGCTGAGGGGGCACTCATAGCAACAAAGAGCAGGAAAGTATAATATCTTTTTTTTTTTTTTTTAAATAAAACTTTACACTTTTCAGTGGTTCTTCAGTCAGTTCTGCAAAAATGTAAAGTCTTCACTCACCTGTCCAAGGATCCAGCACAGTCCTCCCCCCATTTGGTTATTCACCAGTCTTTGGATCCCCGGTGCTGGCATGAAAGCGGTGGGTAGCCAGCTGTGACTCCTTGTGGCTTCACAGTCGGCTGCACATGCATGAACCGCACTGTGCTTTGTGATTGACCCTGCAGCCCTCTGGGACCTGTGACGGGGGGGGGGGACTAGACTACATGTGTCCGAATTCAGCCTGCCAGGCCATTTCATGTGGCCCTTGTTCCTCTCCTGCAGCTACGGCACCCCCTTCATCTCTGCCCCCACCTTGTCCCAGCAGTCGACAGCATGGAGGAGGATAAAACTCCTCCGCCAGATCTTTTGCTTCCTCGTGTAGCCACGGAGAGGCTTGTCTCTGCCCCGTGTCAGCAGCAGAGAAGAGGAAAGAACGCCTCCTACAGATTCTGCCCCTGTTTGTGCAGCCGCAGCTCCCCCTTGTCTCTGCCTCCCCTGGTCTCAGCATTCAGCAAACTGGCAGCTGGCTCCAGCACTCCTCTGGTCCTCCTCCAGACCCTGCATTTTCTGCTTCCCAGCTTCTTCCCTGCAGCAGCACATGGTAAGGAGGGTGCACTATGATGCAAGAAAGAGTGGAGGACTCTGGACATCTGCTGCTTATAATTATTGTGAGAATAATACAATTCTGTTCCAGATGAAAAGGAGGGTCTCACACCACTGGTATCATCCACAAGAAACTTTATTGGATACTGCTCAGACAGAACACCATGGCAGAACCATGTTCCATTTAAACAGTCTGCAATAAAGTTTATTGTGGATGATACCAGCGGTGTGCATCATCTGTTACAGGAGTGTGAGTGGGCTCTGTGCCGGTCTGCACCCACCCTCACAGCTTATGTCTTAAGTTATTACTAAAACTGGTAATAATCACATGGAGAGGAAATAATTTAATATGATAAAAAATAGATACATTTATACAGTATAGTCTTACAGACTCAACCAGCCCTTTGACAGCAACCATAATGCTGATGCGGCCCATGATGAAATTGAATTTGACACCCTTGGCCTAGATCAGGGGTGTCCAAACTTTTTTCAAAGAGGGCCAGATTTGATGAAGTGAACATGCGCGAGGGCAGACCATTTTGCCTGACATTCTTTGAACCATTAAAATTAAATGCAAATTAACTAATACACTGCCCAACAAGAGCTTTGGCGTGTTATTTGGATATACCGTATTTATCGGCGTATAACACGCACCTTCACTTTAAAAGGGAAGTTTCAAGAAAAAAATGAATTTTAAATAAAGGTCATTGCCCATCTGCAGCCTCGCCATTGCCACGAATGCAGCCTCGCCATTGCCACGAATGCAGCCTTGCCATTGCCACGAATGCAGCCTCACCATTGACATGAATGCAGCCTTACCATTGCCATCAGTGCACTGATCCATGCCCATCTGCAGCCATGGAGGGGACAGGGAGGGGGCGGCACGAGCGCCAACAGATTACATACAGGGGAATCTCCTGTTTCCTTGACAGCCTCTTTAATACAAAGTTCTACCTCCTATGATAGGCAGAACAGTCGTCCAATGCCAGCCTAGGAGACGGGACTATTACAGTGGCTGCCGAATAAACAGCAGATCCTCATATATGTAATCTGACGGCGCTTGTCCCGCCCCCTCCCTTTCCCCTCCAAGGTTGCCAGAATGATAAATAATTTTCTCCAGCCTGTGCAGGGATTTAGAGCTTGTATGCCAAAACTTGAAGAGGAGTGGCAGAAAAGGAGGAAGAACAGAACTTCCCCTTTTGGTTGAAAATGTGCTGTAAATTTGGACTCGAGCTAGCTAATTAAACAGTTGAAATACAAAATGATCTGAAAAAAGCATTTGTAATTTTCTCCAGCCTGTGCAGGGATTTAGAGCTTGTGTACACAGGCTCAGTGTATTGACCTTCCTTCTCCCAATTCTACTGTACAGGGCATTACAAAAGCACGATATCAAAACAAATTTAGGTTGCATTTAAAATATATTTATTTTTAATGAGTGCAAAATTGTATTACATTCTGTTTTTTGTCTGCCCTCAGTGTAGCGCTTAAAGACTTTTGAATTTATTTACATTTTTCATGATCTTGCATATAATGTATTTTTCAGAGAATATGAATGATAACACAAAAACATTTCTCTCACTCATGGTTAGTGTTTGGCTGAAGCCATCAATCAACTGTATTTACTCTTTTTAAATCACAATGGCAACAGAAACTACCCAAATGACCCTGATCAAAAGTTTACATACCCTGGTGATTTTGGCCTGATAACATGCACACAAGTTGACACAAAGGGTTTGAATGGCTATTAAAGGTAACCATCCTCACCTGTGATCTGTTTGCTTGTAATTAGTGTGTGTGTGTGTGTGTATAAAAGGTCAATGAGTTTCTGGACTCCTGACAGACCCTTGCATCTTTCATCCAGTGCTGCACTAACATTTCTGGATTCTGAGTCATGGGGAAAGCAAAAGAATTGTCAAACGATCTGCAGGAAACGGTAGTTAAACTGTATAAAACGGGAATGGGATATAAAAAGATATCCAAGAAATTGGCATTCTCAATCAGCAGTGTTCAAACTCTAATCAAGAAGTGGAAAATGAGGGGTTCTGTTGAAACCAAACCACGGTCAGGTAGACCAACTAAAATTTCAGTCACAACTGCCAGGAAAATTGTTCAGGATGCAAAGAAAAACCCACAAATAACTTCAGGTGAAATACAGGACTCTCTGAAAACATGTGGTGTGGCTGTTTCAAGATGCACAATAAGGAGGCACTTGAAGAAAGATGGGCTGCATGGTCGAGTCGCCAGAAGAAAGCCATTACTACGCAAATGCCACAAAGTATCCCGCTTACAATACGCCAAACAGCACAGAGACAAGCCTCAAACCTTCTGGCACAACATGATGAGACCAAAATTAAGCTTTTTGGCCACAACCATACACATTTCATTTGGAGAGGAGTCAACAAGGCCTATGATGAAAGGTACTGTGAAACACGGAGGTGGATCGCTGATGTTCTGGGCATGTGTGTGCTACAAAGGCACAGGAAATGGTCAAAATTGATGGCAAGATGAATGCAGTATGTTATCAAAAAATACTGGAGGAACATTTGCATTCATCAACCAGGAAGCTGCGCACTGACACGTACTTGGACATTCCAACATGACAATGATCCAAAACACAAGGCCAAGTCGACCTGCCATTGGCTACAGCAGAATAAAGTGAAGGTTCTGGAGTGGCCATCTCAGTCTCCTGACCTCAATATCATTGAGCCACTCTGGGGAGATCTCAAACGTGCAGTTCATGCAAGACAGTCCTAGAATTTACAGGAACTGGAGACCTTTTGCCAAGTGGAATGGGCAGCTTTACCATCTGAGAAGATAAAGAGCCTCATCCACAAATACCACAAAAGACTTCAAGCTGTCATTGATGTTAAAGGGGTCAATACATGGTATTAAGAACTGGGGTATGTAAACTTTTTTGATCAGGGTCATTTGGGTCGTTTCTGTTGTCATTATGATTTAAAAAGAGTAAACACAGTTGATTGATAATAAAATGGCTTCAGCCAAACACTAACCATGAGTGAAAGAAAAGTTTTTGTGTTATCATTCATATTCTCTGAAAAATGGCCAAGAAATCCTAAATTCTGGCAGGGTATGTAAACTTATGAGCATAAATTGTGCTGTGAGCCTCTTTACAACTATTGACAAGATATCAGTTACACAGGGAGTGCATTATTTTCAGTCAGCTGCATGTAAAGCCATTGTGAAGCACTGCAAGGCGTGAAGCCTTGTCTTCATCACAAATTTAACAAATATAACCACCCACTTGTACAGACAGTATATCATTTCAAATAATACATAATCAAAATATCTTTGAAACCTTAAAAAAAAAAAAAAAAAAAAAGGAAAAACAGTAAAATTACTTTATATTCTCTTTAACTACTTGTTGCACAAGACTTCCTTGTATGTCCTTTAGTTGCAGTGCTTATACTGGGAGGATGCCTGCAGCTACAGGCATCATCCTAGCATTTTTTATCTTTTTTGACCCGCATTGCTAGTTTTTGTAAAAGTGGTCCTAGCTGGTAATCAGAATATCCACGATCATCTCTAACTGGAAGCGATGAGTATTTTGTCACTTTCGGCTTTGTTTCTTGTGTTTACTGGCCGGTTACGGCCAGTGAAGCAGCTAATCAGACCAATCTATGTCTGATCGAATGCTTTGGAGCCAGATGAGAAATATGGGATCTAATACATGTTAGGTATCTCTTTTACTCAGCATAACATCATCTTTTATATTTTACCAAACAATTGGGTATTATATTATGTTTTTGTGCATTAACATTCATTAATCACTTACAGACCACCTGCCATCGTTATACGTCGGTACTTTGAAGAGGAGTATCGTTGTTATGGCAGCAGCTAGCTACCATAAACCCAGTATCCTCTTCTTTAGCGGGCAGTCTGCTTTCAGATAAAATTGGTCTATGCGGCGCATTCGCGGTGAGATCACTTTTATCGGCGATGGGAGAGGGCCCCCCTCCTATCGCGCTCCGGTGCCCTCCGCCGTTACCCGGGACCGCCGGCAGAGGAGGCAATCGCGTCCATCCGTGTGTGGTATGGAGCTGAATGAGGGGAAGATGGCCCCCACCTGTCTACATACCATTGCAGGGCAGAAGCAACGTCAAAACGTCACTTCCGCCCATAGCTCTTAAAGAGAAATTTTTGTTTTCTTTCAAACTACTTTTTTTTTTATTGCATTTTAGTGTAAATATGAGATCTGAGGTCTTTTTGACCCCAGATCTCATATTTAGGAGGTCCTGTCATGCTTTTTTTCTATTACAAGGGATGTTTACATTCCTTGTAATAGGAATAAAAGTGACAATTTTTATTTATTTTTTTAAAATAACAGTGTAAAAATAAATAAAAGGTAAAATAAATAAGAAAAAAAAAAAACTTTAAACGTGCCCTGTCCCGCCGAGCTTGCGTGCAGAAGCGAACGCATACGTGAGCAGCGCCCGCATATGAAAACGGTGTTCAAACCATACATGTGAGGTATTGCCACAATCGTTAGAGTGAGAGGAATAATTCTAGCCCTAGACCTCCTCTCAAAACTTGCAACCTGTAGGATTTTTTATACATCGCCTATGGAGATTTTTATGGGTAAAAGGTTGTCGCCAATCCATGAGCGGACGCAATTTTGAAGCATGACATGTTGGGTATCAATTTACTCGGAGTAACTTTATCTTTCACAATATAAAAAAAAGTGTTTTTCCCCAAAAAGTGCGCTTGTAACACTGCTGCGCAAATACGGTGTGACAGAAAGTATTGCAACGACCTCCATTTTCATGCTGTAGGGTGCTAGAAAAAAAAATATGTAGTGTTTGGGGGTTCAATGTAATTTTCTATGAAAAAAAAAAAAAACTGTTTTTAACTTGTAAACACCAAATCTCAAAACAAGGCTCAGGGCTGAAGTGGTTAAAGTGTCTTTTTCTCAAACAAATTGTGTTTTGAAATAAAGAATTGTAACACCCACCATTTTATTCTCTAAGGCCCCCTGCTTAAAAAATATATATTGTTTAGGGGTTCTAAGTAATTTTCTTAGCAAAAAAAAAACATGTAGGAAAGAAGTATCTGAATAGGCTTGGAAGGCAAGTGGTTAAGGCACACCTGTATTAAGCAACAAGGTTGGTAGTGGAAGTAGCACCAAACTACAACATTCATAACTGCTAACTCCTAGCCACAAATATATATAAAGTAAGCTGTGCAAATTGGTTAAGATCTGATTTTGTAGTTTTTTTTTCTTCTTAAGCACTACTATGCACATATATTTTGTACTTTATTTCTTTTGTTTTCAGTATTTTTTTTAAAAATACTTGCAAAAGAAATCGGCTCTATATTCAATTTCTGTTAATGTTTTTTTTTTTTTTTTTTTCGTCCTGGGGTACTTTGGGGTAGCTGGAGTAAATTTATACTTTTTTTTTTTTTTTTTTTTTTTCACCCTAGTCCTGCAAGCACATATTTTTACTTGCCTGCAGTCCCTTGCACAACCTATTACACCACAAAATGAAATCTTAAATCTTAAATGTCCTCAAAAAATTACCCACATTTGGGGACTGTGTTTTAGCACCCCTAGCTATGTACCACTGCTCTAGTGCAGGGATCCTCAAACTACGGCCCTCCAGCTGTTGCGGAACTACACATCCCATGAGGCATTGTAAAACTCTGACATTCACAGACATGACTAAGCATGATGGGAATTGCAGTTCCTAAACAACTGGAGGGCCATAGTTTGAAGACCCATGGTCTAGTGGGTAATCGGATACATTTAAAGTAGACCTTTCTAAGTGAAACATAGGGGCTGCCATTGCTGAATTTCTTATGGAAATGCCAGTTGCTTGGCTGTTATACTGACCTTCTGCCTTCATCAGTTTCCCAGTCACTGATGCAGTATGCATATCAATAAAGTCAAAGTAAAGTCAGAAGTCCTTATCTGCATACTTTTTCTTGGTTAGTGATTAAAACTGTTGAAGTGAGCTATGCTTTTATGTACATAAACTGATACTGCTTCACTGGAAACACTCCAGTCTACCAACCAGCACAAAAAAATTGTCAATGAATTCCTTCTATATACAGTATGCAGCCAAAGAATGCCCAGCATTTTATGCAAATTTGGGGTCAATATTTAGAACATGTAGATGCTGCAGCTATACAGATCTCATCAGTGGGATATCTCTAGATGTATACCTATTGTACACTAATGTCATTTTAAAGTGGAATAAAACCATTAGGAATGTTGGGGCCTCCAGCAGCTTTTGCCATAATGTGCAAGCCTACTGAGCACATTGCACATTATGGCACGTTTACCTTGTAAATGCCCTTTTTGGCATTTTCATCTTCACCTAGTGTTCTTCCATGTTCAGAGTCTTTATTTCTACTTGATTGGCCAGGCCAGGATAAAGTGACTCCTGTCCAGCAAATCTGCAGACAGATTGGTGGGGCAGACCCCTTCCACTTGTCTTTAACTTGTAATCACAACCAGCAGCACAGGGGAAAAAGCAGCATGGTGGTGCTAAATGCATAGACAGAACATGTGACTCTGTTATCCATCCCTTCTGAAATACACTACTGGGCAAAAGTTTTAGGCAGGTGTGAAAAAATGCTGTAAATTAGGAATTGTTTCAGAAATGGAAGTGTTAATAGTTAATTTTATTAATTACAAAATGAAAAGTAAATGATTAGAAGAGAAATCCAAATCAAATCAACATTTGGTGTGACCGAACTTTGAATAAGATAAAGAGAGGTGCTAGCTAAATGTGTATAACATAAAACTTACAATAGTGAAAAACAAGCAAGCAGTTTTACAATATTTTTAAATGACGATGCAGTCCCAATCCTTGAGGTAACTGTGCACTTGTATTAACAATCCATTTTATGTGAATCCAATCACCAAAAAAAATAGCTGGAAAGGATTTCAAACCACCTAATGTGCTTTAACTTATTAATTTTGTTTAGAGCCATTGGACATTTAAAGGGGCAGCTGCTCATTTATCAGATTTACCAATTTTGAGGTGAGGTGGGAAACAGGTATATTTTGTTTATACACAGGTGAGATCGTTTTAAATTATATTAATTAGGATTTATACGTTTTGTATAGCACCTAGTGCTCAATTTTAAATAGCTTGATATTTGATGTGGCCAACTATTGCCTTCAAAACAGCATCAATTCTTCTAGGTACACTTGCACACAGTTTGTGAAGGAACTTGGCAGGTAGGCTTGTTCCAAACATCTTGGATAAATAACTAAAGATCTTCTGTGGATGTAGACTGCCTCACATCCTTCTGTCTCTTAATGTAATACCAGACAGACTCAATGATGATGTTGAGATCAGGGCTCTGTGGTGGCCAAACCATCACGTCCAGAACTCCTTGTTCTTCTTAACACTGAAGATTGGTTCTTATAACATTGGCTGTATATTTGAGGTCATTGTTCTGCTGCAGAATAAATGTGGGGCCAATCATACACCTCACTGGTGATATGGCATGATGGATAAGTATCTGCCTGTATTTCTCAGCATTGAGGACACCATTGATAATAACCAAATCTCCAACTCCATTTGCAGAAATGCAGCCCCAAGCTTACAAGTAACCTCCACCATGCTTGACTGTTGCCTGCAGACACTCATTATTATACTGCTCTACAGCCCTTTGGTGAACAAACTGCCTCCTGCTACAGCCAAATATTTCAAATTTTGACTCCTCAGTCCAGAGCACTTACTGCCATTTGGCTGCACCCCGGTTCCAATGTTTTCAAACAGTAGTTGAGTCGCTAAGCTTTGTTTCCACGTCAGAGGTATGGCTTTTTAGCCGCAATTCTTCAATGAAGACCACTTCTGGTCAGACTTCTTTGGACAGTAGATGGGTGTACTTGGTTCCCACTGGTTTCCACCAGTTCTGTACTGATGGACATCTTCTGATGTCAAAGGAAAGTAAGCATGATGGGTCTATCATCTGCTGCATTAAGTTTCCATGGCCGACCACTGTTCCTTTAACGTTGCCCATTTCTGTGTGCTTTTTCAGAGGAGCTTGAACAGCGCATCTTGAAACCCCAGTCTGCTTTGAAATCTTTGCCTGGGAGAGACCTTGCTGATGCAGTATAACTAGTTTGTGTCTTGTTGCTGTGCTCAGTCTTGCCATGGTGTATGACCTGTGACATGAAACTGCCTTCCACAACCTCACCTTAGTAGCAGAGTTTGGCGCTTCCTCAACCCATTTTAGGCTTCCTACATAGCTGTTTCTGTTTCAGTTAATGACTTTGTTTAAAACTACAGTATATAGGGAGCAAACTGGAAACTTAACGACAATCTTTTACGGGACATTGTATGCGTAGCGGATGTCTCTACAGCCATTAAAAACTTCATAGGAGACCACTCCTCGTAAACGACTTCCCCCCTGAACCAATGGGACACACTCAAATGTGTGATACGGGGTACCCTCATACAGCACGGTTCTCGCCTTAAGAAAGCCAGAGCTCATGACATACGCAAGCTCCTTACTACGATAGCTGAACTCGAACCCCTCCACAAACGGGAACTGGACCCTGCTGTCTTTGTCCAGCTCTCCAATGCCCGCAGAGATCTACTCCAGCTCCTCGATGCGCACTTCTTAATCGCCAGAGACAAAGCACGAAACCACTTTTACTCACTAGCGAATAAATGTGGTAAACACCTGGCAAGGATCATTCACCCTAGACCTCCACGGTATTCTATCCCTTTTATCGTTCGACCGGATCAAACGAAAACATTTAATACCTCTGGGATATCTGCGTCCTTCAGGCAATACTACTCACAGCTCTATAACCTCCCTCGCGCAACCCCTGACTCTCGGTCCCCCTCCCTCCAACGACCCCATACTAGATTATGTTCTAGAGACAGCCCTGCCTACTGTTGACGAACCAGACGCGACAGCCCTCGATGAGCCCCTGACCACCTTTGAATTCCTGCAGGCCATCAAAGCCCTTAAAGTAGGCAAATGCCCGGGTCCTGGCGGCTTTACGCCCCGCTTTTACAAAACCTTTGCCCCCCAACTTGCACCCCTTCTGACAAAGGCCTTTAACTCAGTGGAAAGTTCCAACCTCCCCTCAAAAGAATCTATCTGCCAACATCTCCATTATCCCTAAACCAGGCAAGGACCCATCCCAGTGCAGCAGTTACCGGCCCATCTCCCTACTTAACATAGATATTAAATTATTCGCAAAAGTTCTAGCTACCTGCTTATCCCCTATACTGCCTAAAGTTATCCATAACGATCAAGTGGGGTTTGTCCCCGGTAGAGAGGCAAGGGACAAAACCACCAAAACGATACACCTTATATTCCTGATACAGCGTAAAGGTCTAAAAGCTTGCCTATTATCCTTCGATGCTGAAAAGGCCTTCGATAGGGTCAGCTGGAGGTTTCTGCAGTTGTCCCTAGAACAGCTCGGCCTCGGAGTCCCCTTTATCTCTAAAGTTATGTCCCTATACTCCCGACCCTCAGCAACGGTTCTAGTCAACGGTACCACATCAGCTCCCTTTAACATCACAAATGGCACCAGGCAGGGCTGCCCCCTATCTCCCCTCCTCTTCGTCATCATAATTGAACATCTGGCCTGCGCCATACGTCAAAACCCCTCCATTCTCGGCATTCAAACTCCATCTGCACACCATAAACTTTCCTTGTATGCAGACGATCTCCTAGTGTATATCCAAAACCCACACACCTCACTACCATCCCTACTTTGGGAATTCCAACACTTTGGTATCCATAGCAACTTTAAGATTAACATATCTAAGACGGAAGCCCTCAACATATCCCTCGCCCCATCCACTCTGTCCCTTCTAAAATCTAATTTCTCTTTCCGCTGGCAGACCAAGGGGATCTCTTACTTGGGGATCATTATACCCTCAAACCTAGCTAACCTGTTCTCCCTAAACTATATTCCCCTACTCTCCCGAATACGGAAAGACCTTGAAGAGTGGGGCTGGTCCTCTCTGCCGTGGTTCGGCAGGATCAACACCTTTAAGATGGACACCGTGCCCAAATTCCTGTATTTATTCCAAACGGTTCCCATCCACGTCCCCAAATCATTTTTTACCTCCCTGCGCTCACTAGCCATTAGATTCATGTGGAACCGGGGACTTCCCAGGGTTAAATTTAAATTGCTCACACTTCCGAAGACAATGGGAGGAACAGGTCTCCCTGACTTTGAGACCTACCATACGGCGGCTCATATGGCCCGCATCCTAGAATGGTTCCCCCGCCCTTTCTGCAAGGCCTCGGTGACAGTAGAACAAGACCTCTCTCCTGTAGACCTCCGGGCTCTATTATGGGGTTACAAACACGAGTACACTCGCCTGACATCCTTATCCCCACTGACTTTGGCCTCCTTGAAGCTATGGTATAGGAAAGGACTTAACACTACCCTCTCCTCCGACCCAGGCCCCCTGACATCCCTTTTTGACCACCCCCGCTCTCCCGCAAGGAATAGGGGCAGCTTCCCTGGCCACAAGCTTACACATTTGTACACTCATCACAAGGGACTCCGGTACCCCCTGCAGGCCCTGGGAGACTGGCTCACAGCCTTACATATGTCCACGTTTACCAAACACCTATACTCCTCCTCTCAAATACACCGCAAGCATACCAGCTTTGAGGAACTATGTTCGCTCCAAGAAACTCCCAAGCACCTCCTTTCCTCCTTATATAACCTACTACAGACCTTAGCACAAGATCAACTCCCGCACTACACCAGGATGTGGACTGCGGACCTGGGTGAAGACATCTCTGTGCCGGAATGGCAAACCTCTTTTTATTTTACGCATAAGTCTACCATCTCCTGCTACTCTCAAGAAAAGAATTACAAGCTCTTGTCCAGATGGTACAGGGATCCTGCAACTTTGCACAAAATCTTCCCGTCTGCATCGTCCACTTGTTGGCGCTGTGAAACCTCCGTCGGAACATATATGCATGTCTGGTGGGACTGTGAGAGGATCCGCAGGTTTTTGAATGTTATAATCTCATAGCTGATAGACCAGTTCCTATCTCTCCGAAAATTGCACTACTCTCTATACTGCCTGGGTCTATAAAGTCGCAGAGACAAAGATTGCTCCATTTCTTTATGTCCTCTGCTAGGCAACTGATACCTGCTTATTGGAAGACAAAGAATACTCCTCCATTGTCACGGTGGGTATCGATCATGAATGACACCATGAGAATGGAGGAGATGCTGGCATTGGACAATGGCACATACACCAAATTTATAGCTCAATGGTCGATCTGGCTCCGCTTCTCCTCCCCTGATACTTTGCTGAACAAAATCTCAGACATCTAGGGACACACTGTACTCCCTTTTACCCTACCCCCCTGGGCATAACCCTCATCCCCTCCCCCCCCCCCCTCTTCTCTCCTTCCCCCCTACTGTTTTGTTCACCCCCCTACCATCTTATTCCTCCTTTGCTTTGCTCTACTCTCTCCTCTCTTCTCTCTCATTCTATATTCTTTGTTACTTATTGCATATTACCTCAGGTAGTGACTCATGAGCAGCTCTCTCCAGCAAAACCTCGTGGACCAGAGAACAGGTTCTCTTCCCTACTTTCCGAGCTTGCTAGCGGAGTCCGGCTGTGGACGATAGTCATTGGCTGGCCTCCCGCAATTATCCTTATGTTACCGTTCTCTGCATACACTTATCTTGTGATGTTCACTGTTTAACTGTTTTTTCTTGTAAAATACCAATAAAAAATATTTTTAACACTAAAACTACAGTATATATAAAATTGATGATCATTAGAATCTGCTTGGTATAATATGTTAATCGTACACCTGACTCTAATCCTACAAAATCCCTGACTTTGTGCAAGTGTACAAATATTGCTTTGATTTCGATTTTTCTTCTGTTCACTTTGCATTGATAAAAATAAGCAATTAAAATATGTATATATTTTTGAAATCTTTCTAATTTTACAGCATTTCTTCACACCTGCCTAAAACATTTGCACAGTACTATATGTATATGTGAATTTAGTGGGGCAGTCCACACATGGGATAACTGTCACACTAGATGACCTATCTGGATCATTGGCCTTTGTATGAGCATCTTTATAATTGTTTATCAATCAAACGTGTACACCACTAGGTACGCTTGGCTATTTTTAAAATACTAGTCTTGCAAGAATGGGCAAATATTAAAACGGCCTTGTACATGCATGATGCCTTACTCATTTAAGTCTATAGAGGCAATAATGCTGGGTCCAGTTAATGGTACATTTGTATAGTTATGATTTTGAACAAATAGAAATAAACAAATATTGAAATCCATAAAGTGAAAAACTGATTGTTGTGGAGAAATCACACTTGAGAAATCCATACATTTTGCTCCTATGAAAGTCAAACAAATGGCAATTTCCAACAAATTCATCCACTTTCAACCAGCTACCATCTCTTATGCCCCATACACATGATCAGACATTGATCGGACATTCCGACAACAAAATCCATGGATTTTTTCAGACAGATTTTGGCTCAAACTTGTCTTGCATACACACGGTCACACAAATCTTGTTGGAAATTTCAAATGTCAAGAATGCGGTGACGTACAACACATACAACAAGCCGAGAAAAATGAAGTTCAATAGCCAGTGCGGCTCTTCTGCTTAATTCCAAGCATGCGTGGAACTTTGTGCGTTGGAATTGTGTACACACGATCAGAATTTACGACAACGGATTTTGTTGACGGAAAATCTGAGATCCAGATCTCAAATTTTGTGCAACGGAAATTCCGATGGAAAATGTCCAATGGAGCCTACACACGGTCGGAATTTCCGACAAGCTCCCATCGAACATTTTACGTTGGAAAATCCGACTGTGTGTACGGGGCATAAGTCCCAAAAAGAAGCAAAAGGATCTCTGCAACCTACTGATAACAGGTGCTGGTTGAAAGTGGTTGACATTGCCTGAAAATTTCTGTGTATAAGGCCAGGCATAGTGGTTTTGACAGGTACCCATTCCCACTTCCAGTCAGATTGCGGCAACAAAACACTGGATGTTCTCTCATCACCCTCCCCGTCCAGAACCTTCTGGGACATGTCACGGCTCATCGTGGATTGCTCAAATGTAGTAGGCAGCCTGCTGTGAATCTGCAAGGTAATATAGCCGGCTGCCCACGGTATCAGGAGAGTACTTACCGAGGCCGAAGTGCCGAGAGTGGTTCACCCTTGCAACTGAGCGCAGTCCGCCCCCTGGAGGTGAGACAGGGGGTGAATGGCACAAAGAGGCACAGACTACCCAACCAGAGGATGAGGACTGAAGTAGGAGCCAAGTGCTGGGGTCAGGAAGACACTGGGAAGTTCCAGAACACAGGTGCAGGTACAGAACTGTAGACAGGTAAATCCGGGTCACAGGCAGAGGTCACAGGGCAGGAGACAACAAGCAAATCCGGGTCACAAGCAGAGGTTCAAGGGCCAGAGGCAAGCAAGCGGGTAAGTCCAGTAAACAGTCCAAAGGTCAAGGGCAGGAGAAGGCAGCAAGGTCAAAGGCAAAATCCGGGTCAAATCAGGCAATCAGGCAATCAGGATAACAGGAAACAGGAACAGAGTTTTGGCAGGAAGCTGAAGACAAGCCAGCGCTGGACTGATCTCATCCACTTCCTTAAATAGGAAGTGTGAGTGGTCATGTGACGCTGCCACGCACTGGGACGCTCAGGCGTGCGCTAGTGCGCATGTGCGTGCATCGGAGCGCCGAGCCGCGAATGCGCATGCGTCGGAGCGCTGTTCCGTTGCGCATGCGCATAGGCACCCGGCGCACAGCGTTAAACTGAAGGTTTTCCTGACAGTGCCCTCCCCCGAGGGGTGGCCTCCGGACGCCCAAACTAGCCATCAATTCTGGGTGCTCAGTGTGGAAGGCCCGAATTAAACGTGGAGCATGTCGATTTCCTGAGGGTTCCCACGAGTTCTCTTCTGAGGGGTAACCCTCCCATTTGACCAAGTATTGGAGTTGCCTCCCCTTCTTCCTGCAACTCAAGATCTTCTCCACTACAAATTCAGTTTCGCCATCCACCAGAACTGGTGGAGGTGGTGGCTCGGTCCTGCCTGGAAAGGGACTGGGAGTGACAGGTTTCAGGAGGGAAGCGTGGAATACAGGGTGTATCCTGTATGAATCCGGTAGGGAAAGTTCAAAAGCCACGGGGTTGATTTTCCGTTTAATTTTGAAAGGACCGATAAATTTAGGTCCCAACTTCCGTGTGGGAATGGCCAACTTGAGGTTGACTGAGGATAACCAAACTTCGTCTCCTATTTTGAAATCTGGGTTCTCCTTCCTTCCCCGATTGAAGTATCTTTCATACCCCTCCTGAGCTTTTTGCATGGCTTCTTGTATCCTTTGGAAGTTTTGTTGAAGGGACCTTACTCGGTCTTGGACAGCAGGGAAAGTAATTTCAGGAAGGAACCCTGGTAGGAAGGAAGGGTGGAACCCGTAGTTGGCCCAAAAGGGCGTTTGGTGGCGGTATGAACCGCGGTGTTGTAAGCAAACTCTGCATACGGTAGAAGGCTGGACCATTCGTCCTGGGAATCTGAACAAAAGCAACGGAGATACTGCTCCAGTGACTGATTTGTCCTTTCTGTTTGACCGTTACTCTGAGGATGGTAGGCCGAAGAGAGGCATATTTTAATTTCAAGGGCTTTGCATAACTCTCGCCAAAACTTAGAGGTGAACTGAGGACCTCTATCAGATGTAACAGTTGCAGGTAAGCCGTGGAGTCGGACAATCTCCTTGAGGAATATGTTGGCTGTAGCAGAAGCAGAAGGGGTGCCGGAAGAAAATGTGCCATTTTTGACAATCGGTCAACTACGACCAATATGGTGGTGAATCCCTCTAAGGAAGGTAATTCCACGATAAAGTCCATTGCTATCTCCGCCCATGGACACTCGGGGATGGACAAAGGTCTCAGCAAGCCCCAGGCTTTGGAGTTAGTCCCCTTGTTCCGTTGGCAGACCACACAAGAAGACACATAGTTCCGACAGTCTTGTCTCCACCCAGGCCACCAAAAGGAGCGAGAAACTAGTTCCGTTGTTTTACGAACCCCAAAGTGTCCTGCAAGTTTAAGATCATGTAGGGTCTTGAGTGTCAAGGGTCTCACTTCTGTGGGGACAAATACCTTTCCTCGGACCCAGTGTAGCCCGTCATGTTCCTCCATTGGGGGAATTCCCTGGTTTGGAAGTTGCCCGGATGCTGCCTTAATGGTGGGGATCAGACCAGGTTGCAATATGAGAGAGAGAAAATTCTGTGGAGGAAGAATGGTGCTAGGTTCAGGTTCTTGGGGTGTCTCGTGGAACATCCTGGAGAGAGCGTCTGCCTTCCCATTTTTCGAGCCGGGTCTGTATGAGATATGAAAATTAAACCTTGAAAAGAAAAGAGCCCATCGGGCTTGCCTAGGCTTTAGGCGTTTTGGCCTGAGATATTCCAAATTTCTGTGGTCGGTCCAAATCATGATGGGATGAGAAGCCCCCTCTAGGAGATACCTCCACTCTTCCAAGGCAAACTTGATGGCCAGTAATTCTCTATCTCCCACATCGTAATTCCTCTCTGGAGGGCTTAATTTCCGAGACGCGAAAGCCACGGGATGTAAGAGAGCCTTGGGGCCCAGTCTTTGGGACAGGATAGCTCCCATAGCCGTCTCTGATGCATCCACTTCCAGCACAAAGGGTAGGGCTGGATTTGAATGCATCAGGATGGGAGCGGACGAAAACAGTTTCTTCAACGTGTCGAAGGCCTCTTGAGCCTCCGGGGACCAATGAAATTGGGTGCCTTGATGGGTCAACTTGGTGATGGGCGCCACTATGGAGGAAAAGCCGATAATGAATCTTCGGTAAAAATTTGCGAATCTGATGAATCGCTGTACCCCTTTCTTGTTCACTGGGGCTGGCCACTCCAGTATGGCTTTAACCTTCTGAGGGTCCATGGAGACCCCACTTGTAGAAATGATGAACCCCAAAAACTGCACTGTAGATTTTTCGAATTCGCACTTCTCAGCTTTGAGGTACAATCTGTGGCTTCGAAGAATGGTAAGGACTTGTTTCACGTGCACTCGGTGAAGTTCAGGGGTGTCTGAGAAGATAAGGATGTCATCCAGATACACGACAAGGAAGTCGTCGAGATGCTTGCGAAAGATATCATTGACCAGGTGCTGGAAGGTTGCTGGTGCGTTACAAAGCCCAAAGGGCATTACCAAGTATTCGTAGTGCCCGAATCTGGATCTAAAGGCGGTTTTCCATTCGTCTCCTGCCCTGATTCGGATAAGATTGTAGGCCCTGCGTAGATCCAACTTAGAGAAGATTCGGGCGGATCTGAAGCGCTGAAAAAGTTCTGGAATCAGTGGCAGGGGATACCGGTTTTTAATCATGATTTTATTTAATTCCCTGTAGTCGATACAAGGCCTCAGGGAGCCATCTCTCTTTCCTACAAAAAAGATGCCAGCTCCGGCTGGTGACGAGGAAGGGCGAATGAACCCCTTTTCCAGGTTCTCGTCAATATAGGCCTTGAGGACCTTTAATTCCACTTCGGACAGGGGAAAAATACGGCCAAAAGGAATCACCGATCCAGGGAGGAGGTCGATGGGACAATCATATGCCCGATGGGGCGGTAGACAATCTGCCTGTTGTTTGTCGAACACATCTCGGAATTCCAGGTAAACTGGGGGTACGTGAATGAGGTTGTCCGGAACAGAAGAAATAGTGGAGCAGGAGACTGAGGCCTGAATGAAGCAATGTTGGGTGCAATGAGGGGATGGAAAGGAGACTTCCTTCCTTCCCCAGTTGATCTGTGGTTCGTGGATTTGTAGCCACGGAAGCCCCAAGATGATGGGGAACATAGGAGATGGGATGATGTCAAACTGAATGAGTTCCTGATGACCAGAGTCAGTAGTAACCCGGATGGGTTGGGTTTCATGGGTGATAAGTCCTGAACGGGGAAGAGAGCCATCAGCCAGGTGTACCTGCAAGTTTTGTTTCTTCAGGACGAGAGGTAAGTGCAAAGGTTGGTGGCTAATGTGGCATCAAGGAAGCAGCTGCAGGCCCCGGAATCAATTATTGCTGATAGTCAGATCTCCTCTCCCGGTAGCTGTAAGGAGACAAAGAGGGCGACATAAGTCTGGGAGAACCCAGAAGACTGGTAGTTCATAAGACATTGACGGTAGGACTTACTCGGTCTTACGGGACAGGTACTGAGGAAATGTCCAGAAACCCCACAATACAGGCAGAGGTTCGCCCGTCGCCTACGGAGCCGTTCTTCAGCAGTGAGAGGGGCACGGACCACCCCCAGCTGCATAGGTTCCGTTTCCTGGGTGGTCACGGCTGAAGCTGTAGTGGCGGGTGGAGGCAAGGTAGGTTTAGCGAAAGTCCAGTTGGAACGGGGGGACTGAAAGCGCTCGGAACGCCTCTCCCGCATGCGCCGGTCCAATTTGGTGGCGGCTTGGATCAGGTCCTCCAGCGTGTCGGGAGTCTCAGATCTTGCCAATTCATCTTTTAAGACCTCGGATAACCCCTGGCGATACTGGTATTTGAGGGCCGGTTCGTTCCAACCGGTATCAGCTGACCATTTCCGAAACTCTACGGTGTAGTCCTCCACCGGTCTGCGACCCTGAAGTAAGTTATGTAATGTAGCTTCAGCAGTGGCTCCGCGTTGAGGATCGTCGTAAAGTTGTGCCATACTTTCAAAAAAAGTTTCTACCGCATTCAATGCTGGGTTCCTCTGCTCCATCAGGCTATGGGCCCATGCCTGGGGTTCCTCAGCCAGTAATGAAATAATGAAGCCCACCTTTACTACTTCAGAAGCGAAAGTCCTGGGTTGGAGGGCCAAGTAGAGGGAGCAGGCATTTTTAAAGGCCCGGAACTTCTTACGGTCACCCGTGAAGCGTTCAGGGGTAGGAACCCTGGGTTCAGGAGAAGCCATAATTACGGTAGGGTTAGCTGATCCAGGAGGAGCGGAGATTCCGCTGGAGGCGGAAGGAGCTGCCAAGGTGGGTGCAGCTAACCCAGATAGATGCTGCAGGCGACTGTCCACTTGGGTATACCCCTCTTGCAGTTTTTGCACGGCTTCAGTTAAAGCTGAGACTTGTTGGCACAAAGCCTCCAGGGGTGAACGCACTCTGTCGGCCTCAGACATGGCTGGCTTGTACTATCAGGAGAGTACTTACCGAGGCCGAAGTGCCGAGAGTGGTTCACCCTTGCAACTGAGCGCAGTCCGCCCCTGGAGGTGAGACAGGGGGTGAATGGCACAAAGAGGCACAGGCTACCCAACCAGAGGATGAGGACTGAAGTAGGAGCCAAGTGCTGGGGTCAAGAAGACACTGGGAAGTTCCAGAACACAGGTGCAGGTACAGAACTGTAGACAGGTAAATCCGGGTCACAGGCAGAGGTCACAGGGCAGGAGACAACAAGCAAATCCGGGTCACAAGCAGAGGTTCAAGGGCCAGAGGCAAGCAAGCGGGTAAGTCCAGTAAACAGTCCAAAGGTCAAGGGCAGGAGAAGGCAGCAAGGTCAAAGGCAAAATCTGGGTCAAATCAGGCAATCAGGCAATCAGGATAACAGGAAACAGGAACAGAGTTTTGGCAGGAAGCTGAAGACAAGCCAGCGCTGGACTGATCTCATCCACTTCCTTAAATAGGAAGTGTGAGTGGTCATGTGACGCTGCCACGCACTGGGACGCTCAGGCGTGCGCTAGTGCGCATGTGCGTGCGTCAGAGCGCCGAGCCGCGAATGCGCATGCGTCGGAGCGCCGTTCCGTTGCGCATGAGCATAGGCACCCGGCGCACAGCGTTAAACTGAAGGTTTTCCTGACACACGGTAACCATGCTGGTGCCAGGGACCTGAAGAACTGGTTCGGGTGAGCATGGAGATGGACCCCTGGACAGGTGATTGTCATTTAATTAAGTCAGCAGCTACTGTATTTTTAATTTTTTTTTTTTTTTAAAAGGGCAAAGAACCATTTTAAGGTTACAAGTACACGTAAACATTCACCAGTTCTTGAATCTTGGAAAATTTCTGGTGTCAATGTCCTGTTGAGCTTGTCCCTTTTTTTTTCTTTTTTGAATAGCTAAAACAAAGATTGGAAAATCAGAAAGAGATGGAAAACCAGCTGTCACAGAAGAGAATTGAGCTGCTGAAGGTGAATTCAGCCAGGCATGAAATGGAGGATAAACTGCTTAAACACACAGCAACAACCAAGAACCAACTGACACTTGATTTAAGGTACAAAACTGTGGTATTCTGTGTGAACATTGTACATAATGTATATTGCAGAGACACATTTTCACATGGATCACCAAGATACACACTAATTAAAATCAAATTAAGACCATTTAAAGTGTGTAATATTATGTGAACATTATTAATTGGATGGGAAATAAACAAAATGACCATCTCAGAAAAAGGAATGGCATATTTGTATTTAAAAAAGATGAAAAATGTAAGTAGACAGATGAGTAATGGGGGCTTATTTATGTCAAATTCACTGCTTTATAAATATGCATTGGTTTTGACAACTAGGCTTCAATGACCTCTGAGCATAAAGGGGTTAAATACAGTAGGTATTAGCACCTAAATCTGTTTTTATGTCATCAACTTCATGTAACCTTCTGCAGTGCAATATTCAGGTAGAGCATCAGTGTCAGTCAATAAGGTTCTATTGCATTGCGCACTGTTGTCAGTCTAACACAAGGAACTTGCTTACAGTATTGAGCTGACCTTGTGCCCAGTCATGCAAGGGGATTACACTTTATTTCTTAAGCAACAAAGATGGTAATGTCACCCTACTTGCTTTGAAGGGTAGCATATTTACAAAATTATGCCATTATACTTTCACTTATAGGAATGAACTAAGCTTCCTTCACCAGCAGCTTCGAGAGAAAGATCTGCAGTCTGAACAGGACCGTGTTCTAAGAAAGAAAATGATGGATGACTGTGCATCCTTGGCTAGTGAAAATAGTGTATTGCAGGCTCAGTTATTGGAAATTACCAAACAACTGGAAATGGTAAGATCAATGCAGCAAATGCTTGTATGACCAAACTTTAATCATGTGTTCCTTAAACTGGACCTGTGGGATTTCCAATTCAATTTCAAATTCATAGGCTGGCTGTGACTGACTAAGTACCCGATTTGCCTGAAAATCTGAGTGATTTGGGAAAGGTGAAAACCCCTGTCAGTTTATTTTCTGCTGTCTCTTTCCCCTTGCGGAGAATCCCTTAATTTCCTATCCTGGGGATACAACAGGAAGTGAGAGGAAATACCCTCTTAGAAAGTTGTAACTGGAACATTGCAAGATTCCCCCTCTGTACTTCTAGTGAAAACTCTAAATATTTGGATTGCCCATCACATTTTGCCACAGTGACAATAATCTCCATCAAAAAGAGCCTGTGTTGATGGGGTTTGGGATGGTGTCGATGACTTTGACATCAGTTTCAGAAGCTTCTGAAATCAGCTGCAATTAATTGACAGGTGCATATAACCTTAAGGCCCATTTCACACAGGGCTGCCCATATTTAGCATCTTTAGCTCCGTTGATCCCCGCTGAGCCGGCGGATGACAAGTCCGTCTCTGCATTCTGCACTTGTACAATCCCCTTGTGGATGCACACAAATTGTGCCAAAAAACATAAATATATAAGAAAAACAATGTGCTATCCATATATAGTGCAAACATGTAAAATTAGAAATAGTGCATTGTAGTAAAACAACAATCCTTCTTGAGGCATCCTTGATGTTGGAAGCTAAACAGTGGAGACCATGAGTGGAGAGGGTGAACAAGTTTTGCACTTGACTGCTGATGATTGCTGGGTTGCATTTTTAGGTTCTTTTTGGGGCTTTTCCTAGCTTCTTAACCCCTTTTTCTATCACTTTTTAAACAGCTTGTTTTCTTTGCTTCCTTCAGCCTACTAATTAAGGGGAGTGGTTAATTGGTCACAGGTGCTTGAGGCCTATATAACTTTCTGTAAAACTCATTGTGAGCCTACTCATATTTGAGCTTGCTGGAACTTAGACCATATGGAACTGGACTAAGTGGTGAGTTAAAAAAACAGAGTTGAAAACAAGAGGTTATAACAGGGGTCAAGTATCTGTGTAGGGTGAGTGTGTATTGTAAGAACATTAGTGCTGCGAGTGCACGTGGGCTGCATTGAGTATTGCTGTCAGGTAGTACCTGTGTATTGTGAGTACCTGAGTGTTGTCTGAGTAGTGTGTGTGGATCCTTAGTACTTGTGTATTGTGTGTGTGTGTGTGCGCATGTGGTTCACCAATGCCAGGAGCCTGGCGGACAAGACGGGTGAACTAGAGATACTGTTGTACGGGGAGGATTTGAATTTTGTGGGAATTTCAGAGACATGGTTCAACAGCTCTCATGATTGACTGCCAACCATTCAAGGTTATACCCTTTATCGCAGGGATAGAGAGGGTAAAAAAGGGGGAGGGGTATGCCTATATATCAAGAATAATGTACAAGTGAATGTGAGAGATGACATTACTAAGGGATCTAGAGAGGAGGGCGAAATCTTATGGGTAGAGCTCCAAAAGGATGAAGCTAAGGTAAAAATAATACTGGGAGTATGCTATAGGCCCTATACCCTGAGGGAGGAGGGGGAGACGGATCTCCTATCATAAGTTGGATTAGCAGCAAGGATGGGAAGTGTTATCATATTGGGGGATTTTAATTATCCAGACATAGACTGGGCGGAGGGAACCACGCATTGGTCTAAGGCTCGCCAGTTCCTAAATGTCTTGCAGGACAATTTTATGGTTCAGATAGTAGACGCACCAACTAGAAATAAAGCATTACTGGATCTACTGATTACCAACAATACAGACCTGATCACGGATGGGGAAATACGGGGCAATTTAGGAAACGGCAATCACAGGTCAATTGGCTTCAGTTTAAATCACACAAATAGGAAACATAAGGGGAATACAAAGACACTGAATTTCAAAAGAGACAACTTCCCTAAACTACGAACCTTGCTAGAAGGCATGAATTGGGATAAAATCTTAGGAACAAAGGACACGGAGGAGAGATGGGTTTGCTTTAAGAGCATATTAAATAAGGGCATTAGCCAATGCATCCCATTGGTAATAAATTTAAAGGGTGAACAAAAGTCCTGGATGTAAAAATGCATATAAAAGCAAGGGAGAAGGCCTTCAAAAAATACAAGGTTGAGGGATCTTCATCAGCATTCAGACTTTATAAAGAATGCAACAAGAAATGTAAGGGTGAAATTAAGGCAGCTAAGATAGAACACGAAAGACACATAGCGGAGGAAAGCAAAACAATCCTTTAAATATGTAAACAGTAAAAAAGGGAGGACAGACCATATTGGCCCCATAAGGAATGAGGAGGGACATCTGGTTACAAAGGATGGGGAGATGGTGAAGGTATTTAATTTATTCTTCACCTCAGTCTTCACGAGGGAATCGGGGGGCTTCAGCAACAAAAACTGCAGTGTTTATCCTTATGACGCATCACAGGAAGCACCTCCATGGTTAACAGAGGACAGAATTAAAATTAGACTTGGGAAACTTAACATTAATAAATCACTGGGACCAGATAGCTTGCATCCGAGGGTACTTGGGGAACTCAGTCAAGTAATTACCAGACCATTGTTCCTAATTTTTACTGACAGTCTACTGACTGAAATTGTACCAGCTGACTGGAGAAAAGCCAATGTAGCCCCAATATTTAAAAAGGGCCCAAAATACATCTGGGAAGGGATGAGTGACTATATACAAGATTTTAGTAAGGAGAACGGTATCATTAGCAGTAATCAGCATGGATTCATGAAGAATCATTCTTGCCAAACCAATCTATTAACCTACTATGAGGAGGTGAGTTGCTATCTAGATAAAGGAAGGCCCGTAGACGTGGTGTATCTGGATTTTGCGAAAGCATTTGACGCAGTTCCCCATAAACGTTTACTGTACAAAATAAGGTCTGTTGACATGGACCATAGGGTGAGTACATGGATTGAAAAGTTCAGAGGGTGGTGATAAATGGGAAGTACTCGGAATGCTCAGGGGTGGGAAGTGGGGTCCCCCAGGGTTCTGTGCTGGGACCAATCCTATTTATTTTGTTCATAAACGACCTGGGGGTTCTAGTAGATGATAGGCTCAGCAATGGCATGCAATGCCAAGCTGCTGCTAACAAAGCAAACAGAATATTGGCATACATAAAAAAGGGGATCAACTCCAGAGATAAAATAATTCTCCCACTCTACAAGACTCGGGTCCGGCCGTACCTAGAGTATGCTGTCCAGTTCTGGGCACCGCTCCTCAGGAAGGATGTACTGGAAATGGAGCGAGTACAAAGAAGGGCAAAAAAGCTAATAAAGGGTCTGGAGGATATTAGTTATGAGGAACTTATTCTCTCTGGAGAAGAGACGCTTGAGAGGGGATATGATTTAAATTTATAAATACTGTACTATGCAACTATGTAATAATGCATGAAAACATATGTAGCGGCCATAACCCACTGAGGGGCGGCCTTGACTTTTGGGCTTACCAGTTACCTCCTCTTGGCTTGTCGTGAATGTCTAGGGGTTCCCAGGGTTAGTACCCAACAACCTTGGATGCTGACACAATAAAAGTCCTTTTAAAGGTTTTTATTCTTGCAGTGGTAACATCCAACATAACACAGTCTTAGATAGGAATAGAGGGCAAGGGTGAACTGCTGACATCCACAGAATGTCTTTAAACAAACCCAGAGTAGCCACTCGCAGCTGGGTACTTCAATGCCAGACAAACCTCTAGCCAGAGGTATGGCAGCTGACAATGTGATCCGGAAACTTTCAAAAAGTCTCTGACACAGAATGAACTTGCAACTGAAGGTGAATAGGAACCTTTCCCAAGTTCCTAGAACTTTCTCTGTCTCCTTGTTATACCGTGGAAGTGTGGATCCTTTAGTGTCCATGCAACTCGGCAACCAGGCTCCTCTTGAGATGCCAGCTTGTTGGCCCTCCTCCGAAGAGTCCTCCCCTGGTCACTTGTACGAGCTGTGGTGCCCCTCCAATACTGAGAGCACACCGGGATGCCTTGAATCCTCCTTCAGTTACTGGGCCTCGGGCTAACCGGCTCTGAGACTCGGGAACAGATGGATCCTTGCCCCAGACCATGCGGATCTATGGGGCTAGTCAAACTGACCATGTTTGCGGGACGGCAAGTGCTCCTAGGCCCGGGACCCCTCGCGGGGCTACCAGAACCAGGATGCAGGACAGCGGCCGAACCCCGAACACGTGACTTCAGGGGAAGACGTCCAACCAGGCCTGGTTCTAGGCCTGTCATGGGTACCTCACTGCACCCATGACCAGGCAGAACCCTAGTCTAGCCCAGTCAAACTGATGCCAAAGTTAACCTGTACAATTAACCCTCAGAACCCCATTACTGTTCTGAGGGAAAAAAATTAATTTCCACATATAGCGCACACTTGTAAAAAAAGAATTGTGCTAATCTTAATACCAGCACCTTGTAAAACAATCCAGTCAGTTTAAAATAGAAATGAAAAGCAAAACATTTGTGTTTATACATAAAAAAAACATAAATACCTTTCCTGACAGACTCCATGGCAGCATACGTGTGGGTTAACCCTGCCTCCATTCCTCCCCTATAGGACCCCTCTCCCATAAATCTTTGCTCCAAGCTGGCGGCCGTGTTCCTTTTTTGTCCTCCTCCTAAGGACCGGTTTGATTATTCCCCTACCTGAAGTTTTTACTCTCCGCGATCAAGACCGGCTGGTGATGAGCACTGTACGGCAAGTTATTTCCCACACGTAGGCTGCCATAGAGTCTGTCAGGAAAACTGAAAATTTCCTATCAAATACTTACCGTAATTTTCCTTTCCTAAAAGACTCCATGGGAGCAGGAGTTCCCTCCCAAATGTCTGGAGTAGGCTAGTTATGGAACACGGCCGCTGGCTTGGAGCAAAGATTTATGGGAGAGGGGTCCTATAGGAGTGGAGTAGAGGCGGGGTTAACCCACACGTATGCTGCCGTGGAGTCTATCAGGAAAGGAAAATAACGGTAAGTATTCAATAGTAAATTTTCAGTCCCCCCCCCCCTTTTTTTATAAGTGATCACATAGGGGGTTATTTACAAAAGGGAAATCCACTTTGCACTTCAAGTGCAGTCGCTGTAGAGGAAAAAAAAGGGGGACATGCAAGGAAAATAAAAAACAGCATTTTTGCTTGCACATGATTGGATGATAAAATCAGCAGAGCTTCCCCTAATTTCAGAGCTTCCCCTCAAATCTACAGCGACTGCACTTACAATTGCACTTTAAAGTGCACTAGTAGTGCAGAGTGGATTTCCCTGTAGTAAATCAACCCCATAATCTCTGTTCTCAGCTGCATAAGGAGCTCAGGGAGGAGAAACAGCATTACAATGAACTTCCCAGTGAATGGCTGTGCAGGAGGCGAGTCAGATCAAGTCTGAGTATTGGAGGAGAGCAGGCTGAGTTCTCAGCACAACTATAGAACTGACCACACTGTGCTCTAATGTGCCTAGTGTGGTCAGTTTTTGATAGGGAAGCAGAGGGAACAGGACCACCAGGGATTTCACACAAAAGGAAGCAATACAAAAAGAACAGAATACTTTTTCATACAAGTACATGGTACAGCAGGCACATATCAGGAATATGAAATCTTGGATTTACATATTCTTTAAGGTGCCCAGATGTTTAAACTTTTAAAACAATTTAGATTTTGAAGTGAGTTTAATATGCTCCCCTCCCCCCACAAGTTTGATGTAATTTAAACCTGTAAATGTGAGTATTCCCTTGTTGGAACATAGGGGTTGATTTACTAAAGGCAAATAGACTGTGCACTTTGCAAGAGCAGTTTCTCGAGAACTTAGTAAATGAGGGAAAGCTCTGCTGACTTCCTTCATCCAATCATGTGCAAGCAAAAATGCTGTCATTCTACCAACACACATGCATGATAAGACGCTAAATGGTTTCTGTTACTGGTGGCTCCAGAGGTGGTCAGCAAAAAAAGGAAGAAAAGAGAGTCCCGGAGCAGAAGGAGAGAAAAGAATGGGCGTAGGGACGGCATGACAGGAGTGGACAGGACAGTCATCTTAAGAAAGGAAAATATGTCCCCTTTAAGAAAGGGGGAGTGGCTGGAGAAGGGGAGGCGCTCGGGTCAGTAAGCTGGAGAAAGGAAGGGATCTGACATCACTAGTGAGCGGCGGAGGAGAAGATTCCCACCCACCCTCCCGAGTTAGGTTAATTTTAATGTTGTCTATTGAGGACAGCCAGTGTGGTGTGTGATTTGGACATAACACGGTTGGCCGTCTCTGAGTCCGGGGGCTTGCGACTGGAGGCCTAAAGTTTAAAATAAGTTTGTCGCGGTGACCAGGTGTGTGTCTTACCCTCGAAGACCCCAAAAAGAGGATATAAGTTGATTGAGAGGGCAGTGATTGGGTCTTTGGAGGAGGAGAATATGGATGTTATATGTATATAACATGGTTGGTACCCATCTGTGGATGGGGTTAACATGGTTGGTACCCATCTGTGGATGGGGTTAACATGGTTGGTACCCATCTGTGGATGGGGTTAATATGGTTGGTACCCATCTGTGGATGGGGTTAACATGGTTGGTACCCATCTGTGGATGGGGTTAACATGGTTTGTACCCATCTGAGGATGGGGTTAACCTGGTTGGTACCCATCTGAGGATGGGGTTAACATGGTTGGTACCCATCGGTGGTATGGGGGTTAACATGGTTGGTACCCATCTGTTGTATGGGGTTATCAGGTACCTTCCGGTTAACGAGGGGTTAACCAGGAAGGGGTAAACGGTAGGTCACTGCGAAGGTTGAGTACCGTCTGAGTCCGGGGGCTTGCGACTGGAGGCCTAAAGTTAAAAGAAGTTTGTCGCAGTGACCAGTGATGGGTGTTACCCTTGAAGACACCAAAAGTACATAAAAAGTTGGTTAAGAGTTATTTAAAAATATTATTTATTTAATTTATGGAAATTAATAATAAAAGGCTGTCATTTGTGGGGGGATTTGTGGGGATTAGATTCTATGTCTAACGGGTGACGGAAGTGACTGATTTAGGTCCTTCACATGTCAAGCATATTACAAATAAAATCTAACTTATGGAAGTTTTGGTGCTGCCCTCTGACACTGGCTCTCTATAGGGCTATTAACATTTTCAAATATTTTTAGGTACACTTCAGTGCTGAATATAGACATTTTTGCATGTTGTGTTCAGTGCTGTTCTGAGGAGTGTAACCCACTAATACCCAAAAATATAGTTTGCGTATTAAACTGAAAAACAAATACATTTATTGTAAAGCAAATGTAATCCTAAAGCAGTATTGAAGATTATGTTGCCCCAACATTTCATATTCCTGATATGTGTCTGTTGTAGTATGTACTCGAGTACTTGTTTTATAAAGTATCCTGTTCTCTTTGTATTGCTTCCTCTATGTGAAATACCTGGAGTTCATGCTTTTCTATTTCAAACTGACGATACTAGACATGAGAGCACATCCATCCATGTGCTCAGTTTTATGGCTGTGCTAAAAGCACAACCTGCCTGTCCTTCAATGAGCAGATTGTACTGAAACACACCCCTGCACAGACATTCACTGGGAACATCAGTGTACTGCTGCTTCTCCACCCCTACCTTTTTAAGCCCATTATGTAGCTGAGAAGAGAGGTTATGTGATCACTTAAAGGAAAGGTTATACCGTATACAATATCTCACAAAAGGTGAGTAGACCCCTCACATTTTTTTAAATATTTTATTATTATGTTTTCATGTGACAACACTGAAGAAATTACTCTTTGCTACAATGTAAAGTAGTGAGTGTACAGCTTGTATAACAGTGTAAATTTGCTGTCATTTGATGACACTCCCACCACCATGCTTGAATGTAGGCACACTTGTCTTTGTACTCCTCACCTGGTTGCTGCCACACACGCTTGACACCATCTGAACCAAATAAGTATATCTTGGTCTCATCAGACCACAGGACATGGTTCCAGTAATCCATGTCCTTAGTCTGCTTGTCTTCAGCAAACTGGGCTTTTTTGTGCATCATCTTTAGAAGAGGCTTCCTTTTGGGACGACAGCCATGCAGACCAATTTGATGAAGTGTGCAGCGTATGGTTTTAGCACTGACAGGCTGAACCCCCACATCTTCAACCTCTGCAGCAATGCTGGCAGCCCTCATACGTCTATTTCCCAAAGACAATCTCTGGATATGACGCTGAGCGTGTGCACTCTACTTCTTTGGTCGACCATGGCGAGGCCTGTTCTGAGTGGAACCTGTCCTGTTAAACCGCTGTATGGTCTTGGCCACCATGCTGCAGCTCAGTTTCAGGGTCTTGGCAATCTTCTTATAGCCTAGGCCATCTTTATGTAGAGCAGCAATTCTTTTTTTCAGATCCTCAGAGAGTTCTTTGCCATGAGGTGCCATGTTGAACTTCCATGGACCAGTATGCGAGAGTGAGAGCGATAACACCAAATTTAACACACCTGCTCCCCATTCACACCTGAGACCCTGTAACACTAACGAATCACATGACACCGGGGAGGGAAAATGGCTAATTGTGCCCAATTTGTAAATTTTCACTTTGGGGTGTACTCATTTTTGTTGCCAGCAGTTTAGACATTAATGGCTGTGTGTTGAGTTATTTTGAGGGGACAGCAAATTTACACTGTTATACAAGCTGTACACTCACTACTTTACATTGTAGCAAAGTGCAATTTCTTCAGTGTTGTCACATGAAAAGATATAATAAAATATTTACAAAAATGTGAGGGGTGTACTTTTGTGAGATACTGTGTGTGTGTATATATATGTATATATGTGTGTGTGTTTCAAGGGTAAGGGTTCACATACTGTATACTTTAAACATAAAAACAAAAAATGTAATATAATGCCAGCCTGCCAATCCTTAGATTTGGTGACTGCATTAGTATTTTCTTTTTTTAAATCTTCTCTTTTTTTAGTCTTTTTTATGTTTTTTTTTCACCTAGTGTCCCAGTCATGTACTAGAGCGCCCACTGGGGCACACAGTGGCGCGATCCCATAACTACTGTGTCTGGTGGACACAGCGGATCATGGCGCTTGATACCCGGCGACTGTGAATGGCCGGGGTATCATTTGATCGCTTGATTGGTCATGGTGATCACATGATTCCAATGTAAACAAAACAGTCATGAAGCTCTTCCAGTATGTAAAAAAAAAAATTGTGAAAAAGAAACAAATTGTATTTCATTTTTTAATTTTCCAAAAAAATTTGTAAAAAAATTACAACTTCAAAAAACTCCTCGTGCCTCTAACTAAATACCTTGGGCTGCCTACTTTTCAAAAAGGGGTCATTTTGGAGGGTATTCATACTGTCCTGGCATTTTAGGGCCTCAAGAAATGATAGACCCTCAGTACATCAGGATTGATCAATTTTCATCAGTGTCCTGATTATCAACGCAGCCCCAAAAGTGCCCACACGTGCTGCCAATCTGTGCCCATCAGTGCTGCCTGTCAGTGCCCATCAGTGATGCCTATCAGTCCCGCCTATCAGTGCCACATATCAGTACAGTCTCATCAGTGCCCTTCAGTGCCGTCTCATCAGTTCCAATCAGTGACCATTAGTGCAGCCTATTAGTACCCATCAGTGCAGCCTTATCAGCGCCTATCAGTGAAGGAGAAAAATTACAGTACTTATTTCAAACTTTTTGTAACAGAAACTAAAAAATTTTTTTTCTTTACATTTTTTTGGTCTTTTTTTATTTGTTTAGCAAAAAAAAAAATAACCCAGTGGGGATTAGATACCACCAAAAGAAAGCTCTATCTGTCTCAAATTGTCATTCAAAGTGTAACAGGGCCGAGAGCTGAAAATTTGGTCTGGGCAGGAAGGGGGTAAAAGTGCCCAATATGCAAGTGGTTAAACAGCACCCTAAATAATAGATTATGAAAACTGAATCTAAATGGTCTTTTATGTTATGGTCATGCGTGATTTTTTAGGGTCAAGTATTGCAAAACCCAGACCATCCCTTTTTATTGAGTTAGAAACGAAACAAGTGTGTTATAGACCTGTCCTCAGTTGCTTTGTCACCATATACTACAACATCAATGCAATACAATATTCATATTAGTAGATTGAGATATGAGAAGATTAAGAGTTTAATGTGTTAGTGCTCAAGATCATTCCAATGACAAGCTGTTTTTCTTCTTGCTGTATTGCATTGGCAAATGATTACATGGGAGGGACACATACTGTAGGTGTTTCTTGCTTTCTCTCTTGACTCCCACTCACATTGACCTCTCAGGTTGCCAAGCAACAGATGGAGTTTTAGAATACTAAACATGTAAAATAACAGTCATGATCCACATCACATCCAGTGTTTGTTTTAGCAAGCATAGGTATGCAGCAGTATGTGTGAAAAATGATATATACAGTATGTAGCACTGCCACCCTACAAGCCCCTGTAAATTTACCAGTTTTTTCCCAAATCAGTGCAGAGGTAGCCAGGCACACAGCGACAATCCATTCATTCTGGCTTAAAGTGGAAGTAAACCCCCCTATCGTTTTCAGCCAGGGAAGCTGCCATCTTTGCCTCTGTTTAATCTTCAACTGCCACAGTGCTGCACATGTGATCCGTTATGACACCAGCCATTGGATGGTTTGACTGTTTGGTTGAGAGCACAGCCAATGTGCAGTTAGCATTCACGGCATGCCTTTTTTTTTTAGACTGTTAAATTGATGGGTTTACTTCCGCTTTAATAATCAGTTAGGGGATATCTTTTTTAGGTGTTATATTGTTGAGGAACTTGGATGGGATGTAAGGTAGTATGTGATACTCCAGATTCACTGATCATTTACAGGAGGACACTTAAAGTGGTTGTAACCCTAAAAATAAAAAAGAAACCTTATTTACAACGATACTAGGTGCTCATGTGACCTCCCGCTGCTCTCCTTCTCTCCTCCCAGCTGACGTCAGCAGGGAATCTTGGCCCCTCCCTCTGCAGTGCTTTGACTGAGGAAGGAGAGCTCCGGCGGGTCATGTGAGCGCCCATCGGCGCTATAAATAAGCTATTTTGCACAATAATTTCACACAAACACAGACACTGCACATTATATAATCCTGTAATAGAATGGTTTACAGGATTTCTTATAATGGCTTTACAACCACTTTAACTCTTCTAAGTCTCTTTAGCCACTTGACCTCCAGAAGATTTTACCCCTTCATGACCAGGCTATTTATTGCTATTTAGCAGTGCGCTACTTTAACTGTTAATTGCGCAGTCATGCATGGCTGTATCCAAACAAAATTATTTTTTTCGCACAAATAGAGCTTTCTTTTGCTAGTATTTGATCGCCTCTGGCTTTTTTAATTCTTGTGATATAAATAAATAAAAAAATGATACCTTTTGAAAAAAAAAAAACAATATCTTTCTGATACAAAACATATCCAATAAAAAAATTGTAAAAAAAAAATGTTTTCATACATTTTGTCCATAATGTATTTTGCTAAATGTCTTTGATAAAAAAGATCCCAATAAGTGTATATTGATTGGATTGCAAGAAAGTTATAGTGCCTGATCAGTGACTTATAATGGGACTGGGATAGTGAGGCAGACAATCTGATACTAACTGACGCTGGGGGGAACGGACTAACTGGCACTGACAATTATACAGTGATCGGTGATGACAATATACACTAATGACACTGGCTGAGAAGCGGTTAACATCTAGGGCGACCAAGGGGTAAATGTGTGCCTAGCTATGTGTAATATTTGTAAAGTATGCTGATTTTACTACTAGATCTCTAAGTTTCTCATCACTGCTTTGCACAGATGAGAAACAGTGAGATTGTTCTCTCTGTACAGAGCTCGGTGTTGATTTTCAACACCGAGCTCTGGGCCCTGATTGTGGGCAGAACTGGGTCTCGTCTTCTCTTTAGATACTATCCCAGAGAGGAATTCTACTGACTTCTCCACCCAAGAGATACGGTTCACAGCCAATAGAACCATGGGTTCAGATCAGTTTTCATAATGTCACAGGATTACCGAATGCCTTCTTCCAGTATCCACCAGACACTCTTCAATGAACTCTCAAGACCAGGCTCCCAGAGGAGGGTTCTCTTCACTAGGTTCAGAAGTGGATCATTGGTAACATGCCTCCCAGCTGTGCCACAGCTGGGATCTCGATGAAAAATAGCTGGACTCGGGATAGATGCTGCAGGTGGGGGTAACTAGTAGATTTACTCCAACAGGCAGAAGAGACCCATCTGCTCTAAATCTCAGACTATTTATATGCCTGTCCAGCCACCTTCTGGGCACACCTCCCAGGGATTGGCTGGAACACAATACATATTTAGGCTGCCCTTTTTCCCTCTATGGAAGGCAGGGGAGAGCAATCAAACTTACAGCCTGTGAGATCCAGAACAGCCAAAAGCAATATGCTCCACTAATTACAGAGGAGCCAAAAAGAACTACATTTGCCTTACGTCCTAGCAACCTAACTAGGAGGGTGATATACTGTATATATCTGCAAAATAGATTTCCATTCATAATTGTATATAGGTCTAATTTTGTCATGGTATAATGCCTACGAAGTAGTGATAGATAGCAATGGGAGTATATATTAACAGTACTACTTTTTAAATTCCAGCAGAGACAACTGAGGGGAGAGAATTATACTCATAATTCGTCTAGTGTTACTCAGCTTCTAAGTGTCAAGGACAGAGAGGAACAGCTGAGCAAGGAGTTAAAATGGCAGGAGGCTCTTCTGTTACAAGAAAAGGAACGTCTAAAAGATCGGATGGAGCAGGTAATTATGGCACAATGACAAGGAAGGCAGGAAAAAGTCTACCCAAAATGTATTTTTAGTTTTGAATAGTGCAGGTAAGGATTAGATAGAACCTATGTTCTGTGGTGCTCTCCCCTTACCTCTTGTTCTGGTGACAACTTGTCACATGCAGAAAGACAGGGTATCACCTGGACAGGAAATGAGCAGAAATTTCCTCACAAAATGTATACGCACTCTTGTAAAAAACAAAACTTAGAGGGTATTTATAAAAAAAAAAAATGTGTATAGTGACTCACCCAATTAAAGTGCATGTACTTTTGTTCTTTGCGAATGGGGCAAAAAAAAGATTATTATTAGGCTATTTCCTGTGTTGATCAAATGTCTTTCATTGCTAAAATAAAAAACATTACTGTATTTGGCATTAGATGCTGCTAAGGATAAAAGGAATTTCCTATGGTACTTAGGGCCATCTAGTAGCCATATGTGGTATTTTCCATTTTGAATGAATGAAAAACATTCAAACAGCACAGAAAATAGCACAATAATGGCGTTTTTAAATTTTTTAATTATAGAGTTTTTTGCCCCATTAGTGCAGAAGAAATGTACGTGCACTTTCACTGAGAAAATTTCTATGCATTTTTATAACAACACCTCTAAGTTAAGGATACAAAGAGGTTAGTAAAAAAATACTTAGTGTTACCCAAGGGGGTTATTAAGTCCACGAAGACCTAACGATTTGTACTGTATAAAGAAGCCATTTTTTTCTTTAATACATTCTACATACACTATGGGGGTTATTTACTAAAGGAAAATCCACTTTGCACTACAAGTGCAAAGTGCACTTGAAAATGCACTGAAAGTGCACTTGGAAGTGCAGTCGCTGTAGATCCGAGGGGGACATGCAAGAAAAATAAAAAACAGCATTTTAGCTTGCACGTGATTGGATGATAAAATCAGTAGAGTTTACCCTCATTTCAGATCTACCCTTCAGATTTACAGCGACTGCACTTCCAAGTGCACTTTCAGTGCAATTTCAAGTGCACTTTGCATTTGTAGTGCAAAGTGGATTTGCCTTTTGTAAATAACCCCCTATATCTAGTTCAGCTCCAGAGCAATTTTGTTTATTTTCCGTATACATGTAAAAGTCGTACATTTTGGCAATAAAATAATTAAATCTCCAGAACATTATATATTTTCTGAAAGCAGAGGCCCTGTAGAATAAAAAAAAGTCATAGTTGCAAATTGTTGTTTCACATGATATTTGCGCAACTGTTTATTAAATGCAAATTTTCCGGAAAAAATACAATAAAATGAACTTTAATGCAAAACCCCATTATATAATACCCATTTTTGGTTAAAATATAAAACATGAGGTGGCATCGAGTAAATAGATACCAAACATTCCATGTCTCAAAATTGCGTGCGCTCGCGATATCGCCAAAAATGATGGTGCCCAAAAATCCCCATAGGTGATGCTTTAAAAGCTTTTACAGCTCATAAGTTTAGAGTTAACTAGTAGCTCTTGTAGTAGAATTATTGTTCTCACTCTGATGTTCGCGGTGATATGTCACGCATAAGGTGCGATTGTGGTATACATGCACGTGCGCAACCTGGGCTTGCGCTTGCGGGGCTATGTTTTTTTTGGCAGTTTATATATATATATATATATATATATATATATATATATATATATATATATATATATATATATATACATATATAATTTTATTATAATTTAATTTTTTGAAAACTTTTATTTTCTTTTTATATTTATTTTTTCTTGATTGCTATCACAAGGGGTTAATAAACCCCTATGTGATAGCATTGGGCAGGTGACAGGTACTCTTTATGGATACATTAGGGGTAATGGACCCCCAATGTCTCCCCTGCCCTTCACACCATCTAACCAAGCACAGATCAGCTTGGTTAGATGTGTAACTTGGCTATGCTGGCCAGGAAAGGGTGCATCTGATGTCACTTCCGGTTTCACTGTTTGCATGTGAGATCAAGGCATGGATTTGCCTCTGTCTCACTGCAATCTCTCTCCCCAGCCGCCTGCTACAGTATGTTCCCGGGCACCGGTGAGCACGGGACAGCCCAGGAACCATGGGAGAAGGGGGGGGGGGGGCGCCGGCGGGGTAGGGAGGCTGTGTAAAAGTGGTGCGGCAGCTGTGGAGCTGCCGCATCACTTTCACTTTGAAGCCGAGTAGCGGCTGAACAAAACACTACTGCAGCCATCAGCTTGTAATATAAGGTTCACTCTTTGGACGTAAATAGTACACCCAAATAGCTAATTTTTATATTGTCAAAAGTATTGGGCCTTTACACGCACATGAACTTTAATGACATCATAGTCTTAGGGTTCAATATTGAGTTGGCCCACCCTTTGCAGCTATAACAGCTTCAACTCTTCTAGGAAGGCCGTCCACAAGGTTTAGGAGTGTGTCTGAGAGTGTTTGAGCATTCTTCCATAAGCGCATTTGTGAGGTCAGGCACTCCACTCTAATTCATTCCAAAGGTGTTCTATCGGGTTGAGGTCAGGACTCTGTGCAGGCCACTCATCCATGTCTTTATGGACCTTGCTTTGTGCACTGGTGCGCAGTCATGTTGGAACAGGAAGGGGCCATCCCTAAACTGTTCCCATAAAGTTGGGAGTATGAAATTGTCCAACATGTCTTGGTATGCTGGTGCCTTAAGAGTTCCTCTCACTGGAACTAAGGGGCCAAGCAAAACCCCTGAAAAACAACCCCACACCATAACCCCCCCTCCACCAAATGATTTGGACCAGTGCAAAGGGTGTTCGGCTCATCCCTACCCAATAGTCAATGGCACATGAACATGGTTGGTACCATAATATTAATGCCTCAAATGCAAAACATTATTGTATAGAATGAAAAAGAATCAAACATTAGTAATAGTATTTTCTATGTATGATTGTGCTCAGCTCCATAGCGTAGTGGTATGCCCTGCTACCTTCAAAGGGTCAAGCCATGGGCTTGAATCCCATCCATGGTATCACCTCCTGAAAATGTACATTGTACTCAGCAGCATAATTAGCAAATGCACATCAGCTTGGTTTATTCCATAATTTTAACTCTTTAAATGCATGCAATTGTATGCAATTATTCAATAATATTATGGTGTGAAATTCCAAAATCAAAGCTCAAGGAAAAAATGGCGCTTGTCCCCCCCCCCCCCCCCCATAGTGCATACCAGGCCCTTCGGATCTGGTATGGACTTTAAGGGGAACCCTGCGCCAAAATTTAAAAAAAAAATGGTGTAGGAGGTCCCCCCCAAAATCCATACCAGACCCTTATCTGAGCACGCAACCTGGCAGGTCAGGAAAGGGGAGGACAAGCGAGTGCTTCCCTCTCCTGAACCATACCAGGTCACATGCCCTCAACTTGTCCCAACTTGACAAGGGCCTCATCCCCACAACCCTTGCCCGGTGGTTGTGGGGGTCTGCGGGCGGGGGGGGCTTATTGGAATCTGGAAGCCCCCTTTAAGGGGGCTCCCAGATCCCACCCCCCTATATGAATGGGTATCGGGTATATTGTACCCCTACCCATTCACCAAAAATAGCAGTGAAATGTGACAAAAGGCAATAGCCTTTTCCTTTATTCCTTTATTAAAAAATGTGACAAAAGGCAATAGCCTTTTCCTTTATTCCTTTATTAAAAAATGTCTTCTTATCCCGCTTCTTCTTCCGGCCTTCCTTCGGTTTTCTCCGTCTTCCTCCAGCTTCTTCTTCCCCCACCTCTTCCCCATCTTCCTGCGCTTCTTCCTCCGGTCTTCTCCATCTTCCTCCGGCTTCTTCTTCCCCCGCTTCGTCCTCCAAGCTTTCTCCTTCGCCGCTCCCGCCACCGACCTGCTGAACATGAAAACAACAAACCTCCTCCAACTCTGCGGCCAGCCGATCTGTCCGCTTCCATATCGCACATATCACATATAACTATGGGGCATGGCCACCGAATGACGTCAGCAGGCCCCCTTGTGACATCACTGACCCATCATGCCCCAGGCAGTGAAGTCACAAGGGGTGGGGTCTAGGAGTGATGTCATCCGCCCCATCGCAGCATCGGAGGAGGTTTTGTTTTTTAAATGTTCGGCAGGAGCGGCGGAGGAGAAAGACCGGAGGACGAAGTGGGGGAAGAAGAAGCCGGAGGAAGATTGAGAAGACCGGAGGAAGAAGCGTGGGAAGAAGAAGCCGGAGGAAGAAGGAGAAACCCAAAGGAAGATGGAGGAAGAAGTGGGGGGAAAGAAGAAGATAATAAAGGAATTGTCAAAAACCGGCTATTGACTTTTGTCACATTTCACTGCTTTTTTTTGGGGGGGGGGACTGGAATCTGGGGCCCCCTTGTTAAGGGGGGCTTTCAGATTCCGATAAGCCCTCCACCTGTAGACCCCCACAACCTTTGTGCAAGGGTTGTGGGGATGAGGCCCTTGTCCCCATCAACCTGGGGACAAGGTGCTTTGGGGAACCCCAAAGCACCCTCTCTATGTTGAGGTCATGTGGTCTGGTATGGTTCAAGAGGGGCAGCGTTCGCTCATCCCCTTCCTTTCCTGACCTGCCAGGTTGCATGCTCGGATAAGGGTCTGGTATGGATTATGGGGGGACCCCCACACCATTTTTTTTAATTTTGGCGTGGAGTTCCCCTTAATAGCCATACCAGACTCAAAGGACCTGGTATGGACTGGTGGGGGGAACCCACGCCGGTTTGTTCCTTGATTTTTACTCTACATGGCCGGGAACCGGCAATTCATTACAGCCGCAAGCAATTTTAAATGACATTTTTTTCTTTTAGACATGTCATTTTGCTACGGTACAGTAATAAACACGGGAAAGATGCACTACTTTACAGGCATACTATAGACACCCCCCAGGCACGATATTTAAAGGAATTTTAAAATTTTATTGTTTCACTTTAAGCATTATTAAAATCACTGCTCCTGAAAAAACATCAGTTTTTAATTTTTTTTTTCCAATTGATACATGTCCCCTGGGGCAGGACCCAGGTCCCCATACACTTTTTATGGCAAAGAACCTGCATATAAGCCTTCAGTGAGAACTTTAGATTTTGCAGGTTCGAGACCCATTGACTTCCACTATTCCCGCATATGTGATCTGACAGGCATGTTCATCGGCAATAGCACTGCTTTCCATTTGCATTAGCGCCCAGTTTCTGAGAGTTGAAGTCTTAATTTGCCTTAATTGGGCGCTGTTTTCCGGGATTGTAGGATCATTTATCGGCGCTATAGTAAATGACCCCCTATGTGTCATATTTATAAATAGAAACAAAATACATTATATGCCCTTGGTGTTCAGGCTAAAAAACGGTTGTTAATTCAGTTTAATTTTTCATGTTACAGATGAACTTGCTGCTGAGTGGCAATACCCTTCAAGATTTAAATACAAACACTATGAGTAGTCAGATTGCTGAGCTGCAAGCTATTTTGGCCAAAGAAGATCAAATCAACACAGAATTACGGAGAGACAAGACCTTGCTAGTTGACCATGTTAGTCAGCTACAAAGTCAGGTAACAACCAATGACAATATAATTAATAATTATAACAATATTTTAATATTTTAAGAAATGTATTTCATATGCATAATTGTTTGCCTTATCGTTATCTTCTTAAAACAGAGCCCAGACATCAGACTGAAAGTAAATGAATACAAATGTTGTCATGATAAATTGTATGATTGTTATTTTAATTTTAAGCATAACCATGTTAAGTTACATTAATTACTTTAACCTTTTCACTGCCCCTGACGTATGTCATACTTCAGCAGCAAAGAGAGGATGTACAAACAAGCAGCCTGTAGGATTTTACATGTGATTATTGCTAGCGGCTATGATTGCTGCTAGCAATAATCACTGTGTTGGGGACGGCTTCCCCCGCTCGGAGAACACGATGACTTTACGGGAGGGTGTCATGGAACCCCCTCGCACTCCGCTTGAGTGCTTCCGTCAGTATACAGCCTCATCCACATCAGAGATCAGATATTATAGCCACCCGTACAACATTAGCTGACACTAGCTTGTAAAAACATGGAATGTTTTATTGGACAAGGATACATGCTTTTTATACACTTGCAAAGTATGTCAGTCCTCCACATACACAATAACCCAATCATTTACCTATAAACATTACAAAATGGGTTAGATAACAAGGTAGGGCTGACTCATGGCTACCCCCCCCCCTTCTCTAGCAACTACTAGCTGACAATGATATAATTAAATTGTTAAGTAACGCAGCACTTAACCCAGCCTAGGTGACTAAATGCCCAGCCAGACAATGTTATGATTAATCAGATATTCCCGCTTCAGGTCAGACTTGTTGTCACCAAACTCCCAAAGACCAATACACAATGTTACAAGTATAAACACATCCCCCAAGGGTAGCATAGCAGAGACAATAGGTGTAACAATTGACCATGGAATCCACATCTAAGCAATACTTTGATTAATCAGGACTTGCCGACGGCATGGCAATGGTCTACAACAGTCTGTGAGGCAAAGCTCATGCAATGTCCCATCTGAAGTAATCAAAACTGCATTCTCCATGTCCATTAGTAGCTGTCCATCATTTTCTCGGTCACCCTGTGCCCCTAATAGACACAGGATTACCTATACAGAAGAGGGGCCTGGGAGCTGAAACAATGGTTTCCCAACCTCTCCAAGGGATTCTGGGTTCCACGAGCACCCCACCCAAAGCGACTCCCATCACAGAGGGATTCCCCCATCAACACTGACTGTGGTAATGGGGGAATCGGGCAATATTCTTTCCTGCTACTCGTGGTAGCAGGAAAGAAAATCTCTCTATGGCTGGCCTTAGTCTGGTAAAGGAAGTTAGAAAATGTCATCAGGATCAACTCAGAAAAAAAAGACTACAGTGTTAATGCTAGTCTTTGCTCCATCTATGGCCAGCCTTACATCCCATTACTATCACAAAGACAAAGATTTATTCCTAAAAAATAACAGATGGACAGAGCCAGTGCAAATCATTTCTGTATGCTGCAAGAGCCAAATGCGTACCCAGAAATACTTGTTTATAGCATATGCACAGCCTAAAATATAAAACCATGTTCTAATTTGCACACAGTTGTGTCTAGCCTGTTAGTTTCCATCAATGCAAGATTACAGAGCTACAAAGTACAGAGCTAACTTTTCTGACCCTGTTAGCAACCTGCCTGGTTATACTGTAATGTTATGCAATAAAGCCTGTGGCCACCAGATGGCACAATGTTCCCAAATCACATCTAAGTCATGTACATGCTGCATTACTTCTAAAGTATACTGGGAAACATTTTGTGCCTTGTAAAAATTATTAATTGTAATTTTAATCATCTTTATCACTATATAAAGATGAAACCCCTAATCATATTAGTGGAATTCACTATTCATTCATTGTATTTGTATATACACTTACATACAGCAGGGGTAAGGATCTCTATAAGTCAGTGGGGCTTGTGGCACACAGTGAATAATTGGCATGGTGCCCAGTTATAATGGGCCACTGGCCAGAATTAAATCTTTACTGCAAGCAGTGCCATGAGCATTTAATAGGCTGTACCGTGTGCTGTAGTTTTTTTTTTCAGGCTTAGAAAGAACTGAATAGGTCATGAATAGGTCCAAAAGGTAAGCTCAATAACAGTGATTTTAATTTTAAAACAAGACAGGCCAAGTTGGACATATTTCAGGTAAAAATTGATATATTCTGTTACAACAAGAAAGTGTTAACTTTTAAATGTGACAGATGGAGGTAGAAGGCATTGGATGTAGATCAGTATATGTACTGTACTGAAGCGGCAAAGTACAATGTTTTTTTTTTTTTTTTAAAATCAAAAAGGTTTTTATTGAACAATAGAAAAAGTACAAAATAAACATTCAGCTCAATTTACATCTCAAATCTCAGACAGGTACTTAGTTGCAAATCAGAATGGTACATACAGTCATGCAGGAACGCACATCAACATTATTGCTCCCCCCTCCTCCATACTCATACATTGCCAGTATAAAACACAAGCTGTCGTATTCCCGGAATCGTCACAGCGTGTATACATCCATTAATTCACAAATAACCCTCCAGCTCAGCTATTCTTTTTACAGTAAACTATCCATTATCAGATCTAACGGTGACAAGCCTGGTGTATCCAACCAGGGAGCCCACAGGCTGTCATATTTTTCTGGGCATCCCCTGTGCTGAAAAACATATTTCTCCAGTCTAATAGTGTCCCCCATTTGTGTTATCCATTCCCCCAACGTTGGAGGCTTCGAGGCCTTCCAGTGCCAGAGAATCATCTTTTGTGCCTGAAACAAGGCCCTGGTGACCGCCTGCCTGGTCACGGGAGTCATAGGGATGTCATCCAGGATCCCCAATATACATGGTTTTGGGTCAATTGGAATGGTAAGTCAGTAAGCTCCGTTAATCGTGGCCACCACTCCTGTCCAGAACAAGTGAAGCTTGGGGCATCTCCACAACAGGTGGATCAGATCCCCATGATCCCTCGCACATCTAGGGCAGTTAGCATCTTGACGTACACCCATTCTGAAAAGCCTGGCGGGCGTGAGGTGGACTCTAAGTACTAGATATAGCTGGGACAGCCGTTGAGCTACATTGACCGAACACAGTTGGACTGCCTGGAGAGCCTCCTCCCATTGCTCGATATCAAGCGTGCCTACGTCCTCCTCCCATTTTGCGAAAGCTGTCTGTGGGAATCCCTCGAGGTGAACATGCAGAACTGACGTATAGACTTTTGATATGAACCCCCTAAACTGCAAGACATCCTCCATCAATCTGAAAATTGGGGTCGGTGAAAGAGTCCACGGGGCATCTCCAGACTGTGCCCTCACTGCTTGCTGTAATTGTAGATAGTGAAAAAGCATAGTCTGAGGGAGCTGAAATCTCTCCCTTAACTCTGCAAAGGGTATCAGTCTGCCCGCCGTAAAAATGTGTTTCAGATGCGTAATGCTGTGTCTCTTCCACCGTTCCCCAGAGTCCAGAGTCAACAGTTCCTCAAAGTATTTAGTAGGGATGAGCCGAACACCCCCGGGTTCGGTTCGCACCAGAACCTTCGAACCGACCGAAAGTTCGCGCGAATTTTCGAACCCTATACGTTATAATGGACGCGAACGTTCGAAATCAAAAGTGCTAATTACAACGGCCAATATGCATGTTAATGTCATAAAAACAGGTTTGGGGACCCGGGTCCTGCCCCAGGGGACATATATCAATGCAAAAAGAACTTTTAAAAACTAACGTTTTTTCGGGAGCAGTCATTTTAATGATGCATAAAGTGAAAAAAAAAAAAGTGAAATTTTCCTTTAAATATGGTACCTGGGGGGTGTCTAAAGTATGCCTGTGAAGTGGCATGTGTTTCCCGTGTTTAGAACTGTCCTTGCACAAAATGACATTTTTAAAGGAAAAAAAAAAGCCATTTAAAACCACTTGCGGCTTTAGGTTTGTTCTTAAGTAGAATCTGAACAGGTACATTATGAAGTGTAGCTCCATCCCAAAAAAATCAATTTTTAAGCTTTTTGGAGAACATAGGGAGGGGTTATCACCCCTGTAACATTTGCTGTCTTTGCACATCTGTTCAGAACATGTCACCTCACTTTCCGTCCCAATGACAAATGTTTTTGGAAAAAGTGGGGTTTTAATTGAAACAAGGATTGGTGATAAAGTATCAGTAGAGAGGAGATACCTTTTTCCCAAATTAAATCTAACAGGATAGAATTTCCCTTCCTAGGGGTAGATTTCCTCTCACTTCCTGTTTTCTCTTTCCATTTGCAAGTAGGAGTCGTTTGTAAGTTGGATGTTTGAAAGTAGGGGCCTGGCGTATATACTCTGCAGAAATTTGCCCTATTAGATGTTGGTGTAGCCACAAGACTGGTGGGCACAGGAATGGGCCCTGCTGTGAGTTAATAGATCAAGATTTGTAATTGCATGCACCTGTTGAACAGGGCAGAAAAATTGGGGGTGGTGGTGGTGGTGGACGGTGTTGCCACAAGACTGTAAGCTCTCACAGTTACTCTTGGTGGGCGCAGGAATGGGCCCTACTGTGAGTTATTAGATCAAGATTTGTAATTGCATGCACCTGTTGAACAGGGCAGAAAAATTGGGGGTGGTGGTGGTGGTGGACGGTGTTGCCACAAGACTGTAAGCTCTCACAGTTACTCTTGGTGGGCGCAGGAATGGGCCCTACTGTGAGTTATTAGATCAAGATTTGTAATTGCAAGCACCTGATGAACAGGGCAGAAAAATTGGGCCTTTGGCGGTGGTGGTGGACGGTGTTGCCACAAGACTGTAAGCTCTCACAGTTACTCTTGGTGGGCGCAAGAATGGGCCCTGCTGTGAGTTATTAGATCAAGATTTGTAATTGCAAGCACCTGATGAACAGGGCAGAAAAATTGGGCCTTTGGCGGTGGTGGACGGTGTTGCCACAAGACTGTAAGCTCTCACAGTTACTCTTGGTGGGCGCAAGAATGGGCCCTGCTGTGAGTTATTAGATCAAGATTTGTAATTGCAAGCACCTGATGAACAGGGCAGAAAAATTGGGCCTTTGGCGGTGGTGGTGGACGGTGTTGCCACAAGACTGTAGGCCCTCATAGTTACTCTTGGTGGGCGCAGGAATGGGCCCTGCTGTGAACTATTAGATCAAGATTTGTAATTACCCGCCCCTGTTAAACAGGGGCTGAAAAATTGTGCCTTAGGCACTGGTGCTGGTGCCACAACACTGCAACCCCTCACAGATACTGTACTTGGAGCACAGCAGTCACACGTGTTGCAAAGCATTTTTTTAAAAAATTGTAATTACCCGCCCCTGTTAAACAGGGGCTGAAAAATTGTGCCTTAGGCACTGGTGCTGGTGCCACAACACTGCAACCCCTCACAGATACTGTACTTGGAGCACAGCAGTCACACGTGTTGCAAAGCATTTTTTTTAAAAAATTGTAATTACCCGCCCCTGTTAAACAGGGGCTGAAAAATTGTGCCTTAGGCACTGGTGCTGGTGCCACAACACTGCAACCCCTCACAGATACTGTACTTGGAGCACAGCAGTCACACGTGTTGCAAAGCATTTTTTTTAAAAAATTGTAATTACCCGCCCCTGTTAAACAGGGGCTGAAAAATTGTGCCTTAGGCACTGGTGCTGGTGCCACAACACTGCAACCCCTCACAGATACTGTACTTGGAGCACAGCAGTCACACGTGTTGCGAAGCATTTTTTTAAAAAATTGTAATTACCCGCCCCTGTTAAACAGGGGCTGAAAAATTGTGCCTTAGGCACTGGTGCTGGTGCCACAACACTGCAACCCCTCACAGATACTGTACTTGGAGCACAGCAGTCACACGTGTTGCGAAGCATTTTTTTAAAAAATTGTAATTACCCGCCCCTGTTAAACAGGGGCTGAAAAATTGTGCCTTAGGCACTGGTGCTGGTGCCACAACACTGCAACCCCTCACAGATACTGTACTTGGAGCACAGCAGTCACACGTGTTGCGAAGCATTTTTTTATAAAAATTGTATGTACACGCCCCTGTTAAACAGGGGCTGAAAAATTGTGCCTTAGGCACTGGTGTGGTGGCATGGATCATTGAGGAGGAGGAAGAGGATAGTCAGTGAACATAAGAGGACAGTCACTCAGCATCAGCATAGGCAGTCTTGAAGGGATGTGATATTAAAAATTATTCGGTTATATCCGCCTCAGGTGCCTGGTAGCTGGTGGTGATCCAAGACTGATTCATTTTGATGAAGGTCAGTCGATCAACCGAGGCGGTGGACAGGCGCACCCTATGATCGGTGACAAATCCTCCAGCAGCACTGAATGTGCGTTCGGAAAGAACGCTGGAGGCAGGACAGGCCAGTAGCTCAATTGCATACTGTGCAAGCTCTGGCCAGTGATCCATCCTCAGGACCCAGTAAGCCAGAGGATTTTCGGTGGGAAAGGTGTCCAAGTCTGACCTTGCCCCAAGGTATTCCTGCACCATGTATATCAGACGCTGGCGATGGTTGCTGGAACCGATCATACCTTGGGGCTGCGGACTAAAAAATTGTCTGAACGCATCGGTCAGACGTCCACCTTCCCCACCGCTCCTTCTGCTACTGACCGAAGCCTCAGCAACTCGTCGCCCAGGACCAGGAGTTTGTAGCCTCCCAGTTTCTGGGAACGCGTTGCACAGACCTTTCTGCAAGGCCTCCCTGAGATGTCTCATCCTCTGCTCCCTCTGCGACGGCAAGATAAGGTCCGCAACCTTACCCTTGTACCGCGGATCAAGGAGAGTGGCCAGCCAGTAATGGTCCCTCTCCTTGATCCGAAGAACACGAGGATCCTTCCGCAGGCTTTGCAGGATCAGGGAGGCCATGCAGCGTAGGTTAGCTGAGGCATTCGGTCCGGAGTCTTCTGGGTCACTGAGGATGACATGATCGCCAGCCACCTCCTCCCAGCCACGTACAAGTCCACTGGTTTGTTGGGACTGTACATCATCCCTAAAAGACTGCTGCTGCTGATGCTGAGTGCCAGGCTCCACCTCCATGCTCACACAATCCTCCTCCTCCTCCTCCTCCTCCTCCTCCTCATCCTCTTCCTGTGTGATGGGTGGGACAGGAGGAACACTGTCCGGATAAAGGGGGCCTTGAGAGGCAAGGAAGTCCTCCTCTTCCTGCCTCTGTTCTGCCTCAAGTGCCCTGTCCATTATCCCACGCAGCGTATGCTCCAACAGGTGGACAAGAGGGACAGTGTCACTGATGCATGCACTGTCACTGCTCACCATCCTCGTGGCCTCCTCAAATGGTGAGAGGAAAGTGCATGCATCCCTGATCATGCTCCACTGACGTGGGGAAAAAAAACCAAGCTCCCCTGACCCTGTCCTGGTGCCATAGTCGCAAAGGTACTCATTGATGGCCCTCTGCTGCGTGTGCAGTCGCTGCAGCATGGCCAACGTTGAGTTCCACCTGGTGGGCATGTCACATATTAGGCGGTTCTTGGGCAGGTTCAGCTCCTTTTGCAGCTCAGTCAGCCGAGCACTGGCATTATAAGATCGGCGGAAATGCACACAGACTTTCCTGGCCTGCCTCAGGACATCCTGTAAGCCTGGGAACCTGCCCAAGAACCGCTGCACCACCAGGTTGAGGACGTGAGCCATGCAGGGCACATGGGTGAGCTGCCCCTGTCGCAGGGCGGAGAGGAGGTTGGTGCCATTGTCAGAAACGACCATTCCTGGCTTAAGCTGACGTGGCGTCAACCACCTCTCGGCCTGCCCCTGCAGAGCTGCCAGAACCTCTGGCCCAGTGTGGCTCCTGTCCCCCAAACACACCAGCGCAAGCACGGCATGGCATCTTTTTGCCTGCGTACTTGCGTAGCCCCTTGTACGCCTACGGAGCACCGCTGGTTCCAAGGACAGAGCACTGGAGGAAGAAGAAGAGGAGGGGGTGGAGGAGAGAGGTGTGTCACAACCAGTAGCAGTAGTAGCGTTTTGGAGGCGTGGTGGCGGAACAACCTCCAACACTACTGCACCTTGTCCTGCATCCCTCCCAGCTGCCAATAGAGTGACCCAATGGGCCGTGAAAGAAAGGTACCGTCCCTGTCCATGCCTGCTGGACCATGAGTCAGCGGTAATATGCACCTTACCGCTGACCGCCCTGTCCAGCGAGGCATGGACATTGCCCTCCACATGCCGGTAGAGAGACGGAATCGCCTTCCGTGAGAAAAAGTGGCGTTTGGGAACCTGCCACTGAGGAACCGCACATTGAACAAACTCACGGAAGGGGGCCGAGTCTACCAACTGAAAAGGCAGCAGTTGAAGTGCTAGCAATTTAGCCAGGCTAGCATTCAACCGCTGGGCATGTGGATGGCTGGGAGTGTACTTCTTTCTACGGTCCAGCAGCTGGGGCAGGGAAATTTGCCTGCTGCAATCGGACGTCGGTGTACTGCAAGTACTTGGTTGTGACACACCTAATTCTACACCTTCAGTCCTCTCAGAGCAGCTTTCAGAGAGGACTGAAGGTGTAGTGGGGATGGAGATCCCAGCTGAGGAGGAGCAAGGAGAGGTCCGCTTAGTTCTTTGGTGTGGGTCTTTTATGTGTGCCTGCCAACGAGCTGCATGGCAGGTCGCCATATGTCTGGTCATGCTTGTGGTGCCCAAGCGGCTGATGTTTTGGCCACGCGAGATACGCTTGAGACAAATATTGCAAATAGCAGTGGTGCGATCTGCTGCACTCGTCTCAAAAAAGGCCCACACCAAAGAACTTTTCTGATAACGTGCAGAGGCAGCGCCCTGCACAGGCGGAGCTCTGCGGTGTTGTACAGTTGCTGTGCTGGCCTCTACCTGGCCTCCAGGGGGCACCCTGCCTCGTTGGACATGTGACGCCGCATCCTCCTCCTCCTCGTCCTCCTCCTCATCCTCTCTCCCTTCAGGCACCCACGTGGAGTCAGTGACCTCATCATCCCCTCCCTCTTCACCACTAGAGCAAACCTGGCAGTAAGCTGCAGCTGGTGGAACAGTACTGCCAGATTCCTCAAGCTGGGTATCATCATCCGAGCCTTCGAATCGTTGGGCATCCTCCTGGAGCATGTACCCAACACTGTGCTCAAAGAGTTCGGGGGACTCCTCAGGAGGACATGGTGGGTCTAGGGAAGGGGTGGCTGATGATGCTCTGCCAGTACCCTGAGCCTGGGTGAGAGAGGATGAGGAGGATGAGGAGGGCTTGGTCATCCATTCTACCAAGCCTTCAGCATGATGCGGCTCCACATGTCCAGCTGCCGAAAACAAAGACACGCGTGTCCCATGGCCACGTGCTGATGACGATGCACGACCACGTCCACGTCCACGGCCACGTCCACTAGAAACAGAGCCTGCCTGCCCTGTGTTCTTGGCTCTGCACGCTCTGCCTCCCCTTGGCGGTCTTCCAGCCATTGTAGTCGGTAGTCCTGTGGGTGCTGCTGAGAAGAATATATAGGAGCTCTGTGTGATGCCACTAACACACTAGAAGTCCTGTGGGTGCTGCTGAGAAGAAAATATAGGAGCTCTGTGTGATGCCACTAACACACTAGAAGTCCTATGGGTGCTTCTGCAAAGAAAATAGAGGAGCTCTGTGTGATGCCACTAACACACTAGAAGTCCTGTGGGTGCTGCTGAGAAGAAAATATAGGAGCTCTGTGTGATGCCACTAACACACTAGAAGTCCTGTGGGTGCTGCTGAGAAGAAAATATAGGAGCTCTGTGTGATGCCACTAACACACTAGAAGTCCTATGGGTGCTTCTGCAAAGAAAATAGAGGAGCTCTGTGTGATGCCACTAACACACTAGAAGTCCTATGGGTGCTTCTGCAAAGAAAATAGAGGAGCTCTGTGTGATGCCACTAACACACTAGAAGTCCTGTGGGTGCTTCTGCAAAGAAAATAGAGGAGCTCTGTGTGATGCCACTAACACACTAGAAGTCCTGTGGGTGCTTCTGCAAAGAAAATAGAGGAGCTCTGTGTGATGCCACTAACACACTAGAAGTCCTGTGGGTGCTGCTGAGAAAGAAAATATAGGAGCTCTGTGTGATGCCACTAACACACTAGAAGTCCTATGGGTGCTTCTGCAAAGAAAATAGAGGAGCTCTGTGTGATGCCACTAACACACTAGAAGTCCTGTGGGTGCTTCTGCAAAGAAAATAGAGGAGCTCTGTGTGATGCCACTAACACACTAGAAGTCCTGTGGGTGCTGCTGAGAAGAAAATATAGGAGCTCTGTGTGATGCCACTAACACACTAGAAGTCCTGTGGGTGCTGCTGAGAAGAAAATATAGGAGCTCTGTGTGATGCCACTAACACACTAGAAGTCCTATGGGTGCTTCTGCAAAGAAAATAGAGGAGCTCTGTGTGATGCCACTAACACACTAGAAGTCCTGTGGGTGCTGCTGAGAAGAAAATATAGGAGCTCTGTGTGATGCCACTAACACACTAGAAGTCCTATGGGTGCTTCTGCAAAGAAAATAGAGGAGCTCTGTGTGATGCCACTAACACACTAGAAGTCCTGTGGGTGCTGCTGAGAAGAAAATATAGGAGCTCTGTGTGATGCCACTAACACACTAGAAGTCCTATGGGTGCTTCTGCAAAGAAAATAGAGGAGCTCTGTGTGATGCCACTAACACACTAGAAGTCCTATGGGTGCTTCTGCAAAGAAAAAAGAGGAGCTCTGTGTGATGCCACTAACACACTAGAAGTCCTGTGGGTGCTGCTGAGAAGAAAATATAGGAGATCTCTGTGTGATGCCACTAACACACTAGAAGTCCTATAGGTGCTTCTGGGAAGAAAATATAGGTCTGTGTGATGGGACTAACACACTTCAAGTCCTATAGGTGCTTCTGGGAACAAAATATAGGATCTCTGTGTGATGGGACTAACACACTTCAAGTCCTATGGTGCTTCTGGGAAGAAAATATAGGATCTCTGTGTGATGGGACTAACACACTTCAAGTCCTTTAGGTGCTTCTGGGAACAAAATATAGGATCTCTGTGTGATGGGACTAACACACTTCAAGTCCTATAGGTGCTTCTGGGAAGAAAATATATGTCTGTGTGATGGGACTAACACACTTCAAGTCCTATAGGTGCTTCTGGGAACAAAATATAGGATCTCTGTGTGATGGGACTAACACACTTCAAGTCCTATAGGTGCTTCTGGGAAGAAAATATAGGATCTCTGTGTGATGGGACTAACACACTTCAAGTCCTATAGGTGCTTCTGGGAACAAAATATAGGATCTCTGTGTGATGGGACTAACACACTTCAAGTCCTATGGGTGCTTCTGGGAAGAAAATATAGGATCTGTGTGATGGGACTAACACACTTCAAGTCCTATAGGTGCTTCTGGGAACAAAATATAGGATCTCTGTGTGATGGGACTAACACACTTCAAGTCCTATAGGTGCTTCTGGGAACAAAATATATGATCTCTGTGTGATGGGACTAACACACTTCAAGTCCTATAGGTGCTTCTGGGAACAAAATATATGTCTGTGTGATGGGACTAACACACTTCGAGTCCTATAGGTGCTTCTGGGAAGAAAATATAGGATCTGTGTGATGGGACTAACACACTTCAAGTCCTATAGGTGCTTCTGGGAACAAAATATAGGATCTCTGTGTGATGGGACTAACACACTTCAAGTCCTATAGGTGCTTCTGGGAACAAAATATATGATCTCTGTGTGATGGGACTAACACACTTCAAGTCCTATAGGTGCTTCTGGGAACAAAATATAGGTCTGTGTGATGGGACTAACACACTTCAAGTCCTATAGGTGCTTCTGGGAACAAAATATATGATCTCTGTGTGATGGGACTAACACACTTCAAGTCCTATAGGTGCTTCTGGGAACAAAATATATGATCTCTGTGTGATGGGACTAACACACTTCAAGTCCTATAGGTGCTTCTGGGAACAAAATATATGATCTCTGTGTGATGGGACTAACACACTTCAAGTCCTATAGGTGCTTCTGGGAACAAAATATATGATCTCTGTGTGATGGGACTAACACACTTCAAGTCCTATAGGTGCTTCTGGGAAGAAAATATATGATCTCTGTGTGATGGGACTAACACACTTCAAGTCCTATAGGTGCTTCTGGGAACAAAATATATGATCTCTGTGTGATGGGACTAACACACTTCAAGTCCTATAGGTGCTTCTGGGAACAAAATATATGATCTCTGTGTGATGGGACTAACACACTTCAAGTCCTATAGGTGCTTCTGGGAAGAAAATATATGATCTCTGTGTGATGGGACTAACACACTTCAAGTCCTATAGGTGCTTCTGGGAACAAAATATATGATCTCTGTGTGATGGGACTAACACACTTCAAGTCCTATAGGTGCTTCTGGGAACAAAATATATGATCTCTGTGTGATGGGACTAACACACTTCAAGTCCTATAGGTGCTTCTGGGAACAAAATATATGATCTCTGTGTGATTGGACTAACACACTTCAAGTCCTATAGGTGCTTCTGGGAACAAAATATAGGAGCTCTGCCTGCCTGCCACGAACACACTACAAGTCCTATAGGTGCTTCTGGGAACAAAATATAGGAGCTCTGCCTGCCTGCCAGGAACACACTACAAGTCCTATAGGTGCTTCTGGGAACAAAATATAGGAGCTCTGCCTGCCTGCCACGAACACACTACAAGTCCTATAGGTGCTTCTGGGAACAAAATATAGGAGCTCTGCCTGCCTGCCAGGAACACACTACAAGTCCTATAGGTGCTTCTGGGAACAAAATATAGGAGCTCTGCCTGCCTGCCACGAACACACTACAAGTCCTATAGGTGCTTCTGGGAACAAAATATAGGAGCTCTGCCTGCCTGCCAGGAACACACTACAAGTCCTATAGGTGCTTCTGGGAACAAAATATAGGAGCTCTGCCTGCCTGCCACGAACACACTACAAGTCCTATAGGTGCTTCTGGGAACAAAATATAGGAGCTCTGCCTGCCTGCCACGAACACACTACAAGCCCCTCTTTCTAAATCAATCTTTGTAAATCAATCTATCTAACTCAATCTCTCTAAGTAAATCTCTCTAACTAACTAAATCCAGCAGAGTGTCACAGATCTATCCTGCTCTATCTGCGCCGGAACAGCATGTGACCGGCGCAGACGGCGTGGCGGCCTTTTATAGGGGGGGGCGTGTACTAAAGCCCCTGAGCTGTAATTGGCTACAGGCGTCCTGCCTGTAGCCAATTATGGCTCTTCGAGTTTCCGGGGCTGTGATTGGCCAAGCATGCGGGGTCACAGTGCATGCTTGGCCAATCATCAGCCAGCAATGCACTGCGCCGGCCGCGCCGGCCGCAATGCATTGCGGGGCCGCTCGCATCACACGAACGTGATGCGAGCGGCCAAAATAGTTCTGGGCTCGCCGAGCGAGCGAACGCCCGGTGCTCGATGCGAACGTGGGTTCGCATCGAGCACCGGGCCCATCCCTACTAAAGAGTGAATTGATAATTCTAAACAACTTAAGGGGGATCACCATAGGCGTGTTATGCAGAATATACAGGTATTTCATGCTAGTAGAGACCGGTATGTTGTGAAGTGACTGATCAGTTTTGTCGGAGGTATCGTCCAGCAGCAATAGCGCTGATTTCGACCAATTAATGGTCAGGCCCGAGTAGATCCCGAAGTTACAGATTATATCCATGGCTCCTCTGAGAGAGTCAGCGGTGTCTCTCAGCAGGAGCATGGTATCGTCCGCGTAAAGCATGACTTTTTATTGGAGGGTTCCATACCGAAACCCGACTACCTCCGGGCTTGCTCTGATCTGGGCTGCCATGGGCTCGATGGCAATGGCGAAGAGGAGGGGAGACAGGGGGCAGCCTTGGCGGGTGCCTCTTTGCAGGAAGAAGGTGTCAGAGATGTGTCCCGCCTCCCTGATAGTTGCCCGGGGCAAGCTTCACCCAGGACAGAAAGCCCTCGCCAAAGCCAAACTTGCCCATGACAGCCCAGAGATATTCCCACTCCACGCTATCAAACGCCTTGTGGGCGTCCAGAGAAAGCAAGGCCCTATCCCCCATATTATCATATTGTGTTTAAATATTTAGGTACAACCTACGCAGGGTAATAGCCGTGGATTTTTGAGGCATAAAGCCCGCCTGATCTGAGTGGATAATAGTGGAGATGGCGCCGTTAAGTCTGACGGCCAAGACCTTGGCCAATATTTTAATATCGCTCTGCAAGAGCGATATCAGTCTGTATGATCCTGGATCCAAGGGGTCCTTTCCTGGTTTTAAAATGAGAACAATGCTGGCTCTGGTCATGGATTCAGGTAGTCTCTGGGTTTCTGGTACCTCTTCATACTGTTTAAACACTTCCATTGGGAGCCCATCATCTCCCGGTGCCTTAGAGTTAGGGAAGAGGCTGAGGGCGCCACCGTAATTCTTCAAGACTTATCGGGAGTCCAGGAGTTTGCGCTGAGAGTCGGACAGTATGTCTCTAGGTCAGTAGACGAGTAAGTCGCCCTAGAGCGGTACAATTCAGAGTAAAACCCCACCAGTTCTGTCATGACTTGGGACTGATAGTTAACCAGTCTCCCACCCTCTGTGCGTAATGCTCCAATAGATGGAGACATCTGTGATGCTTGTGCAATTTTTGGCAGCAGGCGACCCGTCTGTTCTCCCTCTTCATAGAAGGCCTGTTTGTTAAAAAATCTTTTCCGGTTGGCCGTTTCCCCCGAGATGCGTGTAACCGCTTCCTGAGCAGCCACCCATGCGCCTCTAGCCGCATCAGAAGGGTCAGCAATGTACTCTGCCTCAAGTCTGCTCAGTAGGCGGCCCGCCTGCTCCTTTATGGCATGTGTTTTGTCCTTAACGGCCGTTACTTCTGTGATCAAAATGCCCCTGAGAAACGCTTTAAACGTCTCCCAGGTCAGTATGGGGTCAGGGTGGTCGTCATGCCGTCTCCAAAAATCTGCGATTTCAGCCGACACCCGTTCATGAGAGGGAAACAGATTGAGCCAGAATGCATTAAGCTTCCATGGCAACCTTTGCAAGCGCACCACCTGCCTAGCGAGCAAAGAGACCAACAATGGCGAGTGATCCGACACCCCCCTCACAAGATAGGTAATGTCCCGCAGCAGATGCACTGTCTGAGGCGTGCAGAGACACAGGTCAATCCTGGAGAGGGAGAGGTAGGATTTGGAGAAACATGAAAATTGTTTCTGGAGGGGATTGCGACCACGCCACGGATCCACCCATCCAAAAATATATGATCTCTGTGTGATGGGACTAACACACTTCAAGTCCTATAGGTGCCTCTGGGAAGATAATATAGGTCTGTGTGATGGGACTAACACACTTCAAGTCCTATAGGTGCTTCTGGGAACAAAATATATGATCTCTGTGTGATGGGGACTAACACACTTCAAGTCCTATAGGTGCTTCTGGGAAGAAAATATATGATCTCTGTGTGATGGGACTAACACACTTCAAGTCCTATAGGTGCTTCTGGGAACAAAATATATGATCTCTGTGTGATGGGACTAACACACTTCAAGTCCTATAGGTGCTTCTGGGAACAAAATATATGATCTCTGTGTGATGGGACTAACACACTTCAAGTCCTATAGGTGCTTCTGGGAAGAAAATATATGATCTCTGTGTGATGGGACTAACACACTTCAAGTCCTATAGGTGCTTCTGGGAACAAAATATATGATCTCTGTGTGATGGGACTAACACACTTCAAGTCCTATAGGTGCTTCTGGGAACAAAATATATGATCTCTGTGTGATGGGACTAACACACTTCAAGTCCTATAGGTGCTTCTGGGAACAAAATATATGATCTCTGTGTGATTGGACTAACACACTTCAAGTCCTATAGGTGCTTCTGGGAACAAAATATAGGAGCTCTGCCTGCCTGCCACGAACACACTACAAGTCCTATAGGTGCTTCTGGGAACAAAATATAGGAGCTCTGCCTGCCTGCCAGGAACACACTACAAGTCCTATAGGTGCTTCTGGGAACAAAATATAGGAGCTCTGCCTGCCTGCCACGAACACACTACAAGTCCTATAGGTGCTTCTGGGAACAAAATATAGGAGCTCTGCCTGCCTGCCAGGAACACACTACAAGTCCTATAGGTGCTTCTGGGAACAAAATATAGGAGCTCTGCCTGCCTGCCACGAACACACTACAAGTCCTATAGGTGCTTCTGGGAACAAAATATAGGAGCTCTGCCTGCCTGCCAGGAACACACTACAAGTCCTATAGGTGCTTCTGGGAACAAAATATAGGAGCTCTGCCTGCCTGCCACGAACACACTACAAGTCCTATAGGTGCTTCTGGGAACAAAATATAGGAGCTCTGCCTGCCTGCCACGAACACACTACAAGCCCCTCTTTCTAAATCAATCTTTGTAAATCAATCTATCTAACTCAATCTCTCTAAGTAAATCTCTCTAACTAACTAAATCCAGCAGAGTGTCACAGATCTATCCTGCTCTATCTGCGCCGGAACAGCATGTGACCGGCGCAGACGGCGTGGCGGCCTTTTATAGGGGGGGGCGTGTACTAAAGCCCCTGAGCTGTAATTGGCTACAGGCGTCCTGCCTGTAGCCAATTATGGCTCTTCGAGTTTCCGGGGCTGTGATTGGCCAAGCATGCGGGGTCACAGTGCATGCTTGGCCAATCATCAGCCAGCAATGCACTGCGCCGGCCGCGCCGGCCGCAATGCATTGCGGGGCCGCTCGCATCACACGAACGTGATGCGAGCGGCCAAAATAGTTCTGGGCTCGCCGAGCGAGCGAACGCCCGGTGCTCGATGCGAACGTGGGTTCGCATCGAGCACCGGGCCCATCCCTACTAGAGAGTGAATTGATAATTCTAAACAACTTAAGGGGGATCACCATAGGCGTGTTATGCAGAATATACAGGAGTTGAGGCATGAAAATCTTTATTACATTAATCCTGCCCACCAGTGACATTTTAAGTTTTGCCCATATTTTGATCCTATCCCGAATTCTATTCATCAGCGGAGTCAGATTGAGTAGAATATACTCAAGCGGATCCCGCGTTACTCGTACACCCATGTATTTCATGCTAGTAGAGACCGGTATGTTGTGAAGTGACTGATCAGTTTTGTCGGAGGTATCGTCCAGCAGCAATAGCGCTGATTTCGACCAATTAATGGTCAGGCCCGAGTAGATCCCGAAGTTACAGATTATATCCATGGCTCCTCTGAGAGAGTCAGCGGTGTCTCTCAGCAGGAGCATGGTATCGTCCGCGTAAAGCATGACTTTTTATTGGAGGGTTCCATACCGAAACCCGACTACCTCCGGGCTTGCTCTGATCTGGGCTGCCATGGGCTCGATGGCAATGGCGAAGAGGAGGGGAGACAGGGGGCAGCCTTGGCGGGTGCCTCTTTGCAGGAAGAAGGTGTCAGAGATGTGTCCCGCCTCCCTGATAGTTGCCCGGGGCAAGCTTCACCCAGGACAGAAAGCCCTCGCCAAAGCCAAACTTGCCCATGACAGCCCAGAGATATTCCCACTCCACGCTATCAAACGCCTTGTGGGCGTCCAGAGAAAGCAAGGCCCTATCCCCCATATTATCATATTGTGTTTGAATATTTAGGTACAACCTACGCAGGGTAATAGCCGTGGATTTTTGAGGCATAAAGCCCGCCTGATCTGAGTGGATAATAGTGGAGATGGCGCCGTTAAGTCTGACGGCCAAGACCTTGGCCAATATTTTAATATCGCTCTGCAAGAGCGATATCAGTCTGTATGATCCTGGATCCAAGGGGTCCTTTCCTGGTTTTAAAATGAGAACAATGCTGGCTCTGGTCATGGATTCAGGTAGTCTCTGGGTTTCTGGTACCTCTTCATACTGTTTAAACACTTCCATTGGGAGCCCATCATCTCCCGGTGCCTTAGAGTTAGGGAAGAGGCTGAGGGCGCCACCGTAATTCTTCAAGACTTATCGGGAGTCCAGGAGTTTGCGCTGAGAGTCGGACAGTATGTCTCTAGGTCAGTAGACGAGTAAGTCGCCCTAGAGCGGTACAATTCAGAGTAAAACCCCACCAGTTCTGTCATGACTTGGGACTGATAGTTAACCAGTCTCCCACCCTCTGTGCGTAATGCTCCAATAGATGGAGACATCTGTGATGCTTGTGCAATTTTTGGCAGCAGGCGACCCGTCTGTTCTCCCTCTTCATAGAAGGCCTGTTTGTTAAAAAATCTTTTCCGGTTGGCCGTTTCCCCCGAGATGCGTGTAACCGCTTCCTGAGCAGCCACCCATGCGCCTCTAGCCGCATCAGAAGGGTCAGCAATGTACTCTGCCTCAAGTCTGCTCAGTAGGCGGCCCGCCTGCTCCTTTATGGCATGTGTTTTGTCCTTAACGGCCGTTACTTCTGTGATCAAAATGCCCCTGAGAAACGCTTTAAACGTCTCCCAGGTCAGTATGGGGTCAGGGTGGTCGTCATGCCGTCTCCAAAAATCTGCGATTTCAGCCGACACCCGTTCATGAAAGGGAAACAGATTGAGCCAGAATGCATTAAGCTTCCATGGCAACCTTTGCAAGCGCACCACCTGCCTAGCGAGCAAAGAGACCAACAATGGCGAGTGATCCGACACCCCCCTCACAAGATAGGTAATGTCCCGCAGCAGATGCACTGTCTGAGGCGTGCAGAGACACAGGTCAATCCTGGAGAGGGAGAGGTAGGATTTGGAGAAACATGAAAATTGTTTCTGGAGGGGATTGCGACCACGCCACGGATCCACCCATCCAAAAATATATGATCTCTGTGTGATGGGACTAACACACTTCAAGTCCTATAGGTGCCTCTGGGAAGATAATATAGGTCTGTGTGATGGGACTAACACACTTCAAGTCCTATAGGTGCTTCTGGGAACAAAATATATGATCTCTGTGTGATGGGACTAACACACTTCAAGTCCTATAGGTGCTTCTGGGAAGAAAATATATGATCTCTGTGTGATGGGACTAACACACTTCAAGTCCTATAGGTGCTTCTGGGAACAAAATATATGATCTCTGTGTGATGGGACTAACACACTTCAAGTCCTATAGGTGCTTCTGGGAACAAAATATATGATCTCTGTGTGATGGGACTAACACACTTCAAGTCCTATAGGTGCTTCTGGGAAGAAAATATATGATCTCTGTGTGATGGGACTAACACACTTCAAGTCCTATAGGTGCTTCTGGGAACAAAATATATGATCTCTGTGTGATGGGACTAACACACTTCAAGTCTATAGGTGCTTCTGGGAACAAAATATATGATCTCTGTGTGATGGGACTAACACACTTCAAGTCCTATAGGTGCTTCTGGGAACAAAATATAGGAGCTCTGCCTGCCTGCCACGAACACACTACAAGTCCTATAGGTGCTTCTGGGAACAAAATATAGGAGCTCTGCCTGCCTGCCAGGAACACACTACAAGTCCTATAGGTGCTTCTGGGAACAAAATATAGGAGCTCTGCCTGCCTGCCACGAACACACTACAAGTCCTATAGGTGCTTCTGGGAACAAAATATAGGAGCTCTGCCTGCCTGCCAGGAACACACTACAAGTCCTATAGGTGCTTCTGGGAACAAAATATAGGAGCTCTGCCTGCCTGCCACGAACACACTACAAGTCCTATAGGTGCTTCTGGGAACAAAATATAGGAGCTCTGCCTGCCTGCCAGGAACACACTACAAGTCCTATAGGTGCTTCTGGGAACAAAATATAGGAGCTCTGCCTGCCTGCCACGAACACACTACAAGTCCTATAGGTGCTTCTGGGAACAAAATATAGGAGCTCTGCCTGCCTGCCACGAACACACTACAAGCCCCTCTTTCTAAATCAATCTTTGTAAATCAATCTATCTAACTCAATCTCTCTAAGTAAATCTCTCTAACTAACTAAATCCAGCAGAGTGTCACAGATCTATCCTGCTCTATCTGCGCCAGAACAGCATGTGACCGGCGCAGACGGCGTGGCGGCCTTTTATAGGGGGGGGCGTGTACTAAAGCCCCTGAGCTGTAATTGGCTACAGGCGTCCTGCCTGTAGCCAATTATGGCTCTTCGAGTTTCCGGGGCTGTGATTGGCCAAGCATGCGGGGTCACAGTGCATGCTTGGCCAATCATCAGCCAGCAATGCACTGCGCCGGCCGCGCCGGCCGCAATGCATTGCGGGGGCCGCTCGCATCACACGAACGTGATGCGATCGGCCAAAATAGTTCTGGGCTCGCCGAGCGAGCGAACGCCCGGTGCTCGATGCGAACGTGGGTTCGCATCGAGCACCGGGCCCATCCCTACTAGAGAGTGAATTGATAATTCTAAACAACTTAAGGGGGATCACCATAGGCGTGTTATGCAGAATATACAGGAGTTGAGGCATGAAAATCTTTATTACATTAATCCTGCCCACCAGTGACATTTTAAGTTTTGCCCATATTTTGATCCTATCCCGAATTCTATTCATCAGCGGAGTCAGATTGAGTAGAATATACTCAAGCGGATCCCGCGTTACTCGTACACCCAGGTATTTCATGCCAGTAGAGACCGGTATGTTGTGAAGTGACTGATCAGTTTTGTCCGAGGTATCGTCCAGCAGCAATAGCGCTGATTTCGACCAATTAATGGTCAGGCCCGAGTAGATCCCGAAGTTACAGATTATATCCATGGCTCCTCTGAGAGAGTCAGCGGTGTCTCTCAGCAGGAGCATGGTATCGTCCGCGTAAAGCATGACTTTTTATTGGAGGGTTCCATACCGAAACCCGACTACCTCCGGGCTTGCTCTGATCTGGGCTGCCATGGGCTTGATGGCAATGGCGAAGAGGAGGGGAGACAGGGGGCAGCCTTGGCGGGTGCCTCTTTGCAGGAAGAAGGTGTCAGAGATGTGTCCCGCCTCCCTGATAGTTGCCCGGGGCAAGCTTCACCCAGGACAGAAAGCCCTCGCCAAAGCCAAACTTGCCCATGACAGCCCAGAGATATTCCCACTCCACGCTATCAAACGCCTTGTGGGCGTCCAGAGAAAGCAAGGCCCTATCCCCCATATTATCATATTGTGTTTGAATATTTAGGTACAACCTACGCAGGGTAATAGCCGTGGATTTTTGAGGCATAAAGCCCGCCTGATCTGAGTGGATAATAGTGGAGATGGCGCCGTTAAGTCTGACGGCCAAGACCTTGGCCAATATTTTAATATCGCTCTGCAAGAGCGATATCAGTCTGTATGATCCTGGATCCAAGGGGTCCTTTCCTGGTTTTAAAATGAGAACAATGCTGGCTCTGGTCATGGATTCAGGTAGTCTCTGGGTTTCTGGTACCTCTTCATACTGTTTAAACACTTCCATTGGGAGCCCATCATCTCCCGGTGCCTTAGAGTTAGGGAAGAGGCTGAGGGCGCCACCGTAATTCTTCAAGACTTATCGGGAGTCCAGGAGTTTGCGCTGAGAGTCGGACAGTATGTCTCTAGGTCAGTAGACGAGTAAGTCGCCCTAGAGCGGTACAATTCAGAGTAAAACCCCACCAGTTCTGTCATGACTTGGGACTGATAGTTAACCAGTCTCCCACCCTCTGTGCGTAATGCTCCAATAGATGGAGACATCTGTGATGCTTGTGCAATTTTTGGCAGCAGGCGACCCGTCTGTTCTCCCTCTTCATAGAAGGCCTGTTTGTTAAAAAATCTTTTCCGGTTGGCCGTTTCCCCCGAGATGCGTGTAACCGCTTCCTGAGCAGCCACCCATGCGCCTCTAGCCACATCAGAAGGGTCAGCAATGTACTCTGCCTCAAGTCTGCTCAGTAGGCGGCCCGCCTGCTCCTTTATGGCATGTGTTTTGTCCTTAACGGCCGTTACTTCTGTGATCAAAATGCCCCTGAGAAACGCTTTAAACATCTCCCAGGTCAGTATGGGGTCAGGGTGGTCGTCATGCCGTCTCCAAAAATCTGCGATTTCAGCCGACACCCGTTCATGAGAGGGAAACAGATTGAGCCAGAATGCATTAAGCTTCCATGGCAACCTTTGCAAGCGCACCACCTGCCTAGCGAGCAAAGAGACCAACAATGGCGAGTGATCCGACACCCCCCTCACAAGATAGGTAATGTCCCGCAGCAGATGCACTGTCTGAGGCGTGCAGAGACACAGGTCAATCCTGGAGAGGGAGAGGTAGGATTTGGAGAAACATGAAAATTGTTTCTGGAGGGGATTGCGACCACGCCACGGATCCACCCATCCAAACTCCTCCGTAAACTTCCGCAATGCCGTTCGGGCCCTTGTGCGGGAAGCTGGGGGAGGTGGATGCTTGTCCAAGACGGGATCCATGTAACACCCACCAGAATGAAAGGGACGTCTGGGTGACCAAGCTGAAACCTCAGCAATACCCGCAAAACATCTGTGGAAAAAGGGGGTGGTATGTAAACAGCAGCAAGTATACACTGTAATTGACAGATCTTACACAGTAATATCACATATCGCCCCTCATCATCAATCAATTTATCCAACAGTTGGAAGGCGATGGCCCTGTGCACCAGTACACTCACCCCCTTTGAAAAGGAGGTGTGAGTGGAGTGGTACGCACTCCCCACCCATGAGAAGCCTACACACGAGACCGTCTCCGGTGTCAGGTGAGTCTCCTGTAAAGCATAGATGGCAGGAGAGTGTTTTTTAAGAATAGTAGTTACCATTGTACGTTTTAGGGGGTTCTGAATACCCCTATTATTCCAGGACATTATAGATACAGTACCCATTTATCATAACATATTATGATATTCACAGAATATAGTATCGTGTGTCCCCTAGGCGCTGTAGGGAGTGTGAAGCTGCAATGCGCCAAGTGTGTCAAAAAAAGCCAGGTACCTGCGTTCCGGGAGGAATACCTGAGTACGTCCTGGAAGATGGGGCTAAACAAGGCCCAGTCCCTCCTGCTCACTTGCCGAATTCCGTTTGAGATAGAGCTGCAGTGCAAACAGAACAAGAAAAGAAGAAAAAGAAGAAGCACAACAGAAAAACGTACCCAAGGGGCCCTCTCGCCACTGCTGCTGGCTAGGGGGTAGGGTCCCCAACCTGGAGAGGAGAGTGGCCCCATCTTCATGCGAAGAAGGCTACCATCATTCAGTTGGGCATACCTTAAAAGAGGTAGGATAAGTGCAAAAAACATTGGGTTTCTCAGTCAGCCTGACCTCCCAACAGCCGCCTTAAACTGCAGCCTGAACTTAGAAACTGGTGCGGTTTAGTAGGTTACTGAACTGTGTTGTAAAGTTATTTCACTTGCTCGCATCGCCTGTGGAATGTATAGGATGATGGCTTCCCAGCCAATTGGTATCATACCTGAATAGGCCTATGCACAGGTGTAGGGTCAGTAGGTCAGTCCTCAGCTGCTGCATCTCTACCTGCCTGTCTAACAGTGTGTTCATTGGCGTCCAGCCACTCTGAGGCCTCCGCAGCTCCCTCAAAGAAGTGGGCCTGGCCCCCCGCCGTAATCCGGAGTTTCGCCGGGAATAACATAGCATATTTGGCCCCTAGCCTTTGGAGACATTTCTTGACATCAGTAAATCTGGCTCTTGGTTTTTGTACTTCTGCTGAGTAATCAGGATAGAATGAGATCTGGGCCCCATTAAATTGGATGTTGCATTGCTCTCTTGCCTGGCGCAGAATGATTTCTTTATCTTTGTAGTTAAAGATTCTGGCTATCATTGTACGTGGTGAATGGCCTGGTGGAAGGGGCCGGGATGGTACCCTGTGCGCATGTTCCACCGAATATAGTGGGGTAAATACCTCCATTGCTCAACAAAGTCCGTGGGGTCCCGGCCCTCTGACTTCTCAGGGAGCCCTACTATACGGATATTGTTTCTTCTGAAAGGATTTTCAATCTCATCAGATTTAATTTCGTTTGCTCTGGCAATCCTGGCTGTGATTTGGGCCTCTCTCATCAGGGGTGTCAGTCTGTCTTCTATTTCACTGATGCGGCCTTCAGCAGCAGTAGTGCGCTCCCTTGTTTTCTGCAAATCATGCCTAATAAACCCCAGTTCTTCCTTCAGGCCTCCAAATTGATCTTGCAATATGTGAACCGAGGCTGTGCATTTTTGTACTGCTCTCAGTATATCAGCCAGAGAGGGCTGTGTTATCCCTTCTTCCTCATCTACCTCCTCTGCTTCAGGGAGACTCTGGCTGGGGGGGGGGGGGGGGGGGTGCAGGGCCTGGTGTCTGTGTCTCATCCTCCTGTTGCGTGTGAAACACTGCAGGGGTAGCCGACATGTCTTCCCCCTTACCCTGAGATGCCGGGGTTGTTAGCTTCTGTGTGAAGTAGAGCATGCCTCTGGGGGGCTCTTTGGCTGCACTTTTAGGGGTTTTAGGTGGCTTACCCTGTTCCTTGGGCTTCTCCCAGCCTCGTGTGCGCTGTGCAGATGGCGCGGCGGCGCCATGTTGGAAATCGGGCGGCCCGGTCTCCGCTATCTTGCGGGTCTGCATTCCCGCAGATTCGCCTTGTATGGGGTCCGGGGACTGCCGGGGGGGGGGGGGGGGTCTCCACTCCGTGCGGTGCCCTGTTTAGGGCGCAGTGTCTGGCTGGGAAGAGGATCGATAGAGGATCTGAGCGGGAGCTCAGAGATGCACGTCCTCTCACATGCCGCTCTCGGCCACGCCCCTATGTTTTTTTTTTTTTTAAAGCGGTTTGTTGGCTACAGAGAAGTGGCTTTATCTAGCCTGAGATCATTCTCCAGCATATTCTCAGTCTTCTTCTCCCACTAATTAGACTGTAACATTGTAACTTTGTAGGAAGTCACAAGGTGGGAGGCTTCAGCATTCACTTGATTGTGTCATCTCTGGGCCAGTTCTCAGCAAGTAAATACTGACTATGGACGATGCCTGAACAAAGCTGGCTCCACCATTATGGAGAGAAAAGCAGAGAAGTCTCTAAGTGAAAAAAATAGACCTGGTGCTTTCTTTTGGTGGTATTTGATCACACCTGCAGTTTTTATTTTTTGCACTATAAACAAAAATAGAGAGACAATTTTGAAAACAAAAGCAATATTTTTTACTTTTTGCTATAATAAATATCCCCAAAAACCTATATATACATTTTTTTTTCCCCTCAGTTTAGGCCGATACGTATTCTTCTACATATTTTTGTTTAAAAAAGTTGCAACAAGCATTTATTGATTGGTTTGCGCAAAAGTTATAGCGTCTACAAAATAGGGGATAGTTTTATGGCATTTTTATTAAAAATTTTTTACTAGTAATGGTGGCGATCAGCGATTTTTATCGTGACTGCGACATTATGATCGGACACTTTTGGTGCTATTTTGGGACCATTCACATTTATACAGCGATCAGTGCGATTAAAAATGCATTGATTACTGTGTTAATGTGACTGGCAGTGAAGGGTTTAACCAGGAGGGGGCACTGCAGGGGTTAAGTGTGTCCTAGGAATGTGTTCTAACTGTGGGGTGAGGGGCTGTGTGTGACACGACACTGATCACTGCTCCCGATTACAGGGAGCTGTGATCACTGTCACTAGGCAGAATGGGGAAATGCTTGTTTACATCAGCATTTCCCCATTCTTCTTCTCCGATCGTGGGTATCCCTGCGGACATCGAGTCTGCAGGACCCGCAATCACACTCACGGAGCTCATATCAGGGTCAGCAGCAAATTTAAAGGGACGTACCTGTACGCCCATTTGTCTGTTCGTGCCATTCTGTCAACGTATATGTACATGCGCCGGTCGGCAAGTGGTTAATACCATTTTAGTTGACTAAAATACGACTAAAACTAAAACAACTGAGACTAAAAGTCAAAAGACTAAAATGGAACTAAAACGCTATTTTAGTCAAAAGACTAAGACTAAAACTAAATTGAAATTTGACGTCAAAAGTAACACTGGTCTGTAGTGCATGTTCATACCGCAATACCATAAATAATAACATATTCGATTTTTCACTCCAGCAGTATATAATGAGTTTGGAAAATGTAGAGAAATGCTTAAATAATGCACTACAATTTAACTACACCCATTAGATTTTGGATGACTAAAATGATTTTAGTCGACTAAAATGTAGGGCATTTTAGTCGACTAAAATGTCCTGGAGATTTAGTCGAATAAATACGACTAAAACTAAAATGGGACTAAAACTAAAATGCCTTTTTTAGTCCCAAGACTAAAACTAAATCGAAATAATTTGCTGCCAAAATTAACACTGGTTACATCTTATATTAAGGGCCAGCAGCATGCATCATGTATAGTGTGTAGTGTGTTTTGCTGTTCATTTCTTTGGTTTGGATAAAACCCACAGGCAAACTGCAGGATTTCTTTTCAAATTTCTTGCATAAATCTGCAGTGGAAAAAAAACTGTACTCATTTTTTTCATTCCCTTTAAATTAAGTTTGGACTCATAGTAAACACACCAGAAAAGGACATTGTAGATAGACAGGGCCGCCATCAGGGGGGTACAGCCGATACAACGGTGAGGGGCTTGCCCGGGCCAGAAGAAAGCAGGATGGGTGAAGAGGACCGGTGTTGTGCACTATAGAAACTATCTCGCAGCTTCTGCTGCTCTCTGTGTCATTGAGCTCAGACATCAAGCTCTTTACTGCCACCTCTGGCTACTATGTGCATGTGCACCCCTCTTGTGAGCTGCCTGTACTGTGCTCCTCTGTGTCAGCAACATGTCAGCTTTGTGAAAACGAGCTGGGACTAGGTAGGAAGATTTCCTTTACAAGTAGGGGCTGTGAAGGAAAGGGAGGGGGGCTATTTGTGTACAGGGAGGGGCCAGTGGCTTGTGTGTTTACAGATTTGTGTATGTGTGGAGCTTACACACACATACATACCTGTACCTCACACCTGTATATATGTCAGCCCCCACCTGTATATATATATTATATATACAGGTGGAGGCTGACATATATACAGGTGTGAGGGGGCTTGCATATATACAGGTGTGGGGGGGCTGACATATATACAGGTGTGGGGGGGCTGGCATAAATGGGGGGGCTGGCATATATACAGGTGGGGGGGTTGTTGGCATATATACAGGTGTGAGGGGGGGCTGGCATATATACAGGTGGGAGGGGGACTGGCATGTATACAGGTGTGAGGGGGGCTGACATATATACAGGTGTGAGGGGGGGCTGGCTGACATATATACAAGTGTTTGTGTAGGGGGGGTGGGGCTGACATTTATACAGGTGTGGGGGGGCTGGCATATTTACAGGATTGAGGGGGACTGACATATATACAGGATTGCGGGGGGCTGAGTGTGTACAGGTGAGGTGGCTGATGTGTGGATTCAGTGGGGTGGCACATGGGCAAGCCCTGGGGAATGTTGGTGGTCAGGCTCGGGGGGGGGGCCCAGGCCTAAAGCTGTGTAAGGGGCACAAACATTTCTGATGGCTGCCCTGTGAGAGGGCCCTAAGCTATAATGAATATTGTGCTGATGGATATATAACTAAAGTGTTCATTTATTTCCCTGGAAATTGTGTGTCAAGTAGCAGAGAAACAGTTTGTTCTTAAGCCTTTTTGGGTGCGTAGGGGTTATCACTTTTAGCACTGTCATACACACCGTATGCATTTGACAAAATCTTTGGAGAAAACAGATTCTCTGCCAAAATATAAAACTGACACTAATTAGAGACTGTAATCAGTGGTTTCTTTCACAAGGTGTTTACATGCAGTAGGATATTAGACAGTACCAAGCTGTATAAATCATGTGTTTAGCAGAAGCTGCTTTGGAAGTTTTATTGTAATCAGTGATATGGAAACAAGCAGAGAGGAAGTTACACAGCACCACCCTAATGAAGTAAACCTCCATTGACCCTATGTTGTACTCAGTGAATCAGGGCTGCAAAAGGTTCAGATTAAGGTAAGCAATACTTTTTTTATTGTAGCCTAGCCGTTGAGTTTTCTGAGTAGTTTTAGAAACTAAAGCCGGCCATACACTGTTCAAATCTCGGCCTGTTCAGCAGGAACCAGATTAGATTTGAGCCGTTAATGGGCAGGCTGAATGTACCAAGTTGATCGATCAACTTAGCTACAACCAGCCTGCCGGGCTCTCTTGCGATTATTGCTAGTGGCTGCTATAGCCGCTAGCGATAATCATCTTCTCCCGGCGGGGATGGCTTTCCCTGCCTACCCCCTACAGGGAGAAGACAATTGACAATTACCGATTCCCCTGTCAGCACTGTCTGTGTTGATGGGGGATTCGTGTTTGCAGGAATGAAATTTGCACCACATATGGCCTGCCAAAAGCTGACGTTCGAATCTCAGCCAGTTCAGCAGGGACCGGCCAAGATTCAAACCATGTATGGGCAGGCTGATTGTATATCAGTGAATGACTTGGGTACAACCAGCATGACAGATTTTTAGGATGGGAGTATTGCCAGAGGCTATAGCCCCAACAATAAGCACTGTGTTCTCCTGGCAGGAAGGGTTCTTGTGTTGCCATTGGCTATTTGTAGTGATTTTAGAGCAATAATATGGAGTTAGATTTTAAGTCCATGTGTTGTTACAAGCTAAGGCTCTCCCCATTGATATGTAAATAAACCAGTTGGATGTGTTTAGAAGCTGAGCAAAGGACAGGATGTGATGTAAGCAGAAGTTGGGGGGGGGGGGGCTTAGGTTTTGAAAGAAGCATGTGGTCAGACAAAGGAGTTGTGTTTTGGAAGACAAAGGGGCAAGGCATGGCTGCTTCAAGCTAGAGGACTTTGGAGAAGTTTTGAGTTGGACTTTGACCAAGGAACCATGAAGGACATTACATCTTGATTCCATCTGAGCTCAGCAACTGAGCTCTTATTATTTCCTCCCCCACGTGCCCCTTCCCCTGACTTCTCAGTCAAGATCAATGGCACATCTATCAGTCTGTCCCCACATGCCAGGGTGCTAGGGGTAATCCTAGACTCTGAACTGTCCTTTCGGACCCACATACAATCCCTGTCCAAATCATGCCGCCTTAGCCTCCGCAACATTTCCAGAATACGCCCCTTTTTAACGAATGACACCACCAAGCTTCTAACTCACTCCCTGGTTATCTCTTGTCTCGACTACTGCAATTCCCTCCTCATTGGACTACCTTTACATAGACTATCCCCCCTTCAGTCCATAATGAATGCTGCTGCAAGACTTATCCACCTTACCAACCATTCAGCGTCCTCCACCCCTCTCTGCCAATCCCTCCACTGGCTTCCACTCACCCAACGAATAAAATTCAAAGTACTAACAATAGTTTATAAAGCCATCCATAACTCTGCCCCCAGCTACATCACTAACCTAGTACCAAAATACCAACCAAGCCGCTCTCTTCGGTCCTCCCAAGACCTCCTGCTCTCTAGCTCCCTTGTCACCTCCTCCCATGCTCGCCTCCAGGATTTCTCCAGAGTTTCTCCCATCCTTTGGAACTCTCTACCCCAATCTGTCTGACTGTCCCCTAATCTATCCATCTTTAGACGATCCCTGAAAACCTTTCTCTTTAAAGAAGCCTATCCTGCTTCTAACGAACACTGTTTTACTTTTTCCATTTATTTATTATTATTTCTTTTTATACAGGATTTATATAGCGCAAACTGTTGGCGCTATATAAATCCTGTATAATAATAATAATAATAATCTCCAAGTTGAGTAACTGTTTAGATTACTTATTGCATACATATTGTACATGCTTATTTTGCTAGAAAAGATACCTGATTTGTACATGTTGTAGGCATATTTTGTAAGCTATGAATTGTGTTTTCAGTTGTATGTGCTGCTTTTCTGTTTAGTAAAAGCATTGATACACTACAGAAGTCTAAGCTTCCTTGGCTTTTATTATTATTATTATTATACAATTACAATACAATTCAATCCAGGAGGGATCAGAGGGCCCTGCTCGTTAGAGCTTACAATCTAGAAGGGAGGGTCAAGTGGAACAAAGGGGTAGTAGCTGTGGGGGATGATCAGATGGACAAAATGAAAATACAGTTGTTAGGTGTGGGTAGGATAGGCTTCTCTGAAGAGGAGGGTTTTCAGGGATCGTCTAAAAGCTAATAGAGTAGGAGATAGACAGACAGATTGGGGTAAGGAGTTCCATAGGCTTGGAGAGGCTCTGGAAAAGTCCTGGAGACGAGCATGGGAGGAGGTGATGAGAGAGCTAGAGAGCAGGAGGTCTTGAGAAGAACGAAGAGAACGATTAGGTTGGTATTTTGAGACTAGGTCAGTGATGTAGCTGGGGGCAGAGTTGTGGATTGCTTTGTAGGTAGTTGTTAGTATTTTGAATTTAATTTGTTGGGTGAGCGGAAGCCAGTGGAGGGATTGACAGAGAGGAGTAGCAGAGACAGAGCGGTTGGTAAGGTGGATGAGTCTGGCAGCAGCATTCATGATGGACTGAACGGGGGATAGAGTATGTAGGCCAATGAGGAGGGAGTTGCAGTAATCGAGGCGAGAGATGACCAGGGAGTGAATTAAGAGCTTTGTTGTGTCATTGGTTAGAAAGGGCGTATTTTGGAGATGTTCTTGAGGTTGAGGCGACAAGATTTGGACAGTGATTGGACATGGGGGCTTAAAGGAGAGTTCAGAGTCCAGGACTACTCCTAGTACCTTGGCATGTGGGGATGGGCTGATAGTTGTGCCATCAATTTTGACAGAGAGATCAGGGGAAGAGGCACGTGGGGGAGGAAAAATGATAAGTTCGGTTTTGGATAGATTAAGTTTGAGGAAGTGGTGTGACATCCAAAATGATATATCTGATAGTACAATAGTGATACGTGAGGAGACTGAAGGAGTGAGTTGGGTAGAGAAATAGATTTGAGTGTCGTCAGCGTAGAGATGGTATTGGAAGCCGTGGTCCAAGAACAGAACCTTGGTGGACCCCAACAGAGAAAGGAAGAGGAGAGGAGGCAGTAGAATTGTAGGTAACGCTAAAGGTGCGGTTAAATAAGTAGGTAGAAAACCAGCGAATAGTATAGTCATGGAGACCAAAGGCATGGAGTTTTTTGAGGAGGAGGGGGTGGTTAACCGTATCAAAGGCAGCAGAGAGGTCCAGAATAGTGTCCCTTAGTTTTGGCCGTTAGTAGATCGTTTGTTAGTTTTAGGAGAGCAGTTTCTGTGGAATGTTGAGGACGAAATCCAGACTGAAGGGGATCAAGGAGGCTATTATCAGCAAGATGGATGTTTAGTCGGTTGTAGACTAGTCGTTCAAGGAGTTTGCATAAAAAGGGGAGCAAGGAGATGGGGCGTAGGTTGTTAATATTGGATGGGTCCAGTGAGGGCTTTTTAAGTTTGAGGCAGACAAGTGCATGTTTTAAGGAATTGGGGAAGATGCCAGAAGAGAGGGAGAGATGTGGGTTAGAGAGTGTAGAATAGAGCTAGTGGGTGACTGTAGCATTTGTGAGGGAACTGGATCCAGAGGGCAGGTGATAGGATAGACGTTAGCAAGTAATTTAGCAACCTCTTCTATAGTGGTGGGGTTGAAGGAGGGAAGTAATTATTGTACTGGTGGACATGAGGTGTAAGGCATGGAGGGTGTCTGAACAGTAGAGATCTTGCGAATTGTATCAATCTTCTGTTTGAAGTGATTGGCGATCTCCTGAGCAGTGAGTGAGTTATTGGGTGGAGGGCAAAGTAGAGAGTTTAAGGCACAGAAGAGTTGACAGGGACGGGATGATAGGTTTTTAATGAGGGTGATTAAATAGGTCTGCTTGGCAGTGAGGAGGCTGAAATTGTATTTTTGGAGGGCAGATTTATACTGGCTGAAATTTTCTGGGACTTCGTCTTATGCCACAGCTGCTTGAGAGCACGGCTGTGTTTTTTCAGACTTCTAGTGTGATCTGTCAGGGTTGAAGGGGGTGGGGCCTGACTCTGTGTGTAGTGAGGGGGGCCAGTGTGTCCAGTGAGGCTAGAAGTGAAGTGTTGTAGACAGAAGTGGCTAGGTTGGTGCAGGACAGAGATGCGATTTTGTCATAGAGGTGGTCAGTAGCAGAGTAGAGAAGGGTTGAGATAGCAAAGGTTTCTATGGTTAACCGTTAGACCCCTTTCACACCATGG